>JAJAGP010000332.1:265524-474827 GCA_025084515.1 Ancistrus triradiatus | reverse complement strand
TCACATGTCCAAAAGTTTCTACATCCAACATATTTAGCCTCAGCATCCAGCTTGTGTGCCTCCTGATCTTGCTTACTTTCATTTCAGTGTCATGACTCGCTGCTTCTAAGAGATCACCACTGCTTTTAAGCCTAATACCAGACACTCTGAGTTTAAATCAGTGCAATAATTCCACAAAAGGACGTACGTACTATACACAGTCCTACACTACCCAGCATCCATCGCTCCTTCCACATCATTCCTGCGCGGCAGGTCACCTTTGTTTACGTTCTGACTTGATTTACTTAAGCTGTTTAGTTTCTGTCTCATTAGTTAGCATTTTTTTTTAAACCCTGCATTTCCTTTGTTTGGCATCAACGGAGTAGATTTCACTTCTGTGCGGTTCGCGCTGTTCCCTCCTCCTCGGGCGCATCATGTCATTCCTGCTTCCTGCGTTTTGGACAGCTTGTGGACTCTGTATGCCCAGGTCTTAGTTTCATTAGAGCATTCAGCTCGCCAGGGATATTTCAGTTTTTTAATAAAGCTCTGCTAACTTTGCACTTATTTCAATTATCGTCTGTGCATAACACAGGCTAGTGTAGTTCCTAAGTAGTTAGTGGAAACTAAAATCATACTCAAGAAAATAAATTAAACAAAGAAATATGTAAACACAACAAGAAAGCACAACATAAACATACAACATTTATGGTGGAAAAGACATACATGCTAAACCTTTTAAATCTGACCGGCTCTTTACTGCTGCAATGCATCATGTGGAATTAAAAGACAGATTTTATTCCTCATTATACCACAGTTAGTTCCGACCCCGCAATCTGATTGGCTGAGAGACTTTTTCCTGTGACATTATTACAGATAACGGCACTCTGACCGACACTCCATAAGTATTACTCCTCGGCGTACACACGTAACCCAGCAACAATGCCCACCCTAAACAGCAGCCACGTTATGAGTGAAACACTGCCGAAATGAAAGCTATAATTAGTTTATAAAATCTATTGGTTTTGAAAACGATTTGGAAGCTGGAAAAGCAAAACGAAGTCAGAACTTTAAAGCAAACGTCCGGCTCTTAATGGATTCACAGCTCGACTAAAGAGCAGCGAGACTGAAGATCAGTTTTAGTCCCATCAACAAAAATGTTGAATCAGCTCCATCCCTCACAAAGACGTCGTTTGCTGGAGTTAAACTCGGCTCTTTCATTAAACCCCATCCGCGGCTGATCGGAGCTTCGTTCCTCTGACAGGTTTGTTATCTGTAAGTCCAGCTCTAACCCAGAGAAGCTGCTGATGCTCTGTAGCTCTGCCCTTACATTTCTGACTGATCAGATTCACATTAAGAGCTTCATCATACACATTTATAATCACTAATCAAACGGATCCTAGACTTTGGTTAGAACACCGGGATCTCACTCCGATCTGCTTCAGTCGGTAGAACAGCGGATCTTAGTAACAGCCTGCCTGTTATAGATATCGGCAGTGGTGTGATGATCTTCGGCACTCAGCCTGCATCTCAGGTTAAAGCACTCCCTCATGTATAATTGCTTAATTATAATTTCTTATCATTAAGCTCGTCAGTTGTTGATCTTTAAATGGGGCATCCCCCATATTTCCGATTTAAATACACAAACGAGGCAGAGACAGACGGAGGTCAGACACTTACCTGTGACGTCTGTTGGACAGGAGTGCAGGGTAACGGAGCATGGCTGACTCTCTGAGCTGTGGGTGGAACCGAGACGACAGGCGGTCTCTGCTTCACCACAGGCGTCACAAAACTGAACAGGAAAAGGCAGATTAAAAACCCAAATGGAGCAAATAACCATTAAACCCATAGAGTACTGCTGTACCTGTACCCGTTTGCCTGAACGTCTTTGTAGTTGGGGGTCTGGCAGCTCAAAGCTGGGTTTAACCTGGGTGGCACCGAGGCAGAGGGCGTTCTCAGTGAGTGTACGGGACGTGGAGTGGGAAGGGGATCGACAGTCCTGTGGTCCTAGATAAAAATCAGACAAATGTCCTGTTAAGATCCAAATAAAACCATGAATCAAAGTTTATCCGGGGTCTGGAGTCTAACCCTGAACTCACAACGCAGATGAGCATCTACCCTGAGCCAGACTGGGTAAGTCGTAAAGCATCCCCTCCCTCAGACAAGGTCAGCTGACCTGGTCCAAAAGCACCACCGGTGTAACTGCGGCAGTCAGCTAGTGCCTTAGAAAGCTAAGGCGAGCCTCAGACACAGCTCAATCTAGACCGACCACATCTTAAACCACTGCCAAAATTCAATCCTGGGTCACCATGATATTGAGCTATTAGACTCCTAAGTGCACCACAGAAATAACCTGACATTTTTGGCATGCAAAAGCAGCACACACCTCCGGAGAAGCCTGTCTGTTAACACGTGTAGGAATTTTCCATTCCGACAGCCTCTCAGTAGAGTGCGGTTTGGGCTGAGCTTTATTTGTGGACATCCTCAGCCGAACATCTTCCTCTTCCTTTCGGCCTCCATCACCGTGAGCAGCCACAGCATCTGCAACAAGATTCAGCAACCCTCTCAGAGACTGGTAGATGCTACCTGCATTTCGTGACACTGCACTTGTACTGTAAGTTGAATCTATCTATTCATCATGCACCTCTAGATACAACTGTTAAGTTGTTAGAGTAAAAAGAACTAAGAGCATGCAGAGAAACAGATGGACTAGAGTCTGTAATTGTAGAACCACTGCCTGGCCAAAAAAAGCTCTCACTAACATTTGGTTGGACCACCTTTGCTTTGATTAGGGCACACATTCGCTGTGGCATCGTTTCCACAAGCTTCTGCAACCTCACCATTTAGTTCTGTCCAGAGTTGCATTCAAACTTTAACGCAGAGTGCCTAACCTGAAATGCTCTCTTTATTCTCAGCGGGGAGCAGCTGGGTTTTCCCAGACTTCAGATTCTGCATCGCCATCTGGAGATGTTCAGCAGGTTTTGCATTTAATGCCAAGGCCTTCTGCAGAATGGACATGCTTTTCTTAGCATTTCCTGTAAAGAGGGAGAAAACAGCAGATGCACATTCAGCTACATAGAACATACTTCATTTGCATAATGAAAACTATCAAAGTAAATCCTCAGAAATAGGTCACATACCCTGAGAGAGCTCAAACTGAGCATGAGCAATGTGAACAAAAGCAAAGTTTTTGCTGTTGGCTCTAGCAATGATGAAGTTATCCTCAGCTTCATCAGGATCTTCAATCCTACCAAGAATATACCAAACAGATGCGTCACTGAAGAGGACTGTATTAATAAAATAACATTTCATACACGAAACACAGGCCTGTAACATTTAAACTAAAAGAACTGTTAAATAGAAATTAAATAAACAGAAGGCTATATATTTGGAAAGCCTTTGATGTGATACTACCCTGACGCAAATTCAGTTACTTAGAGCCTTGCAACACAGTACACTGGCGCCAACTCATTCCAGAAACCTTGATGAGAACCAAAAATGCCGAGCACAGACTCTCTGGCCATAGTAACATACACTAACCATCGACTACAAGGACTTCAAATTAAATAAAGCTGAAACAAAAAATAAAAGCAAATAAATATAAATATGATGTATTTGACGAAATCCTCGCTAAATTCAGAAAAGCGTATCGTCTATCGCAATAACATGCAATTCTATTCAATAAAATATCGCAATATTGCCCACCCCCAACTGACATCATCAGTCATCAGCCCTACTTACGAAAGTCAAGAACGAGCGCTCACCCTTTGAGCTCAGCGTATCTGATCAACATCCGAGCGTAGCTTTCCATTTTGCTATGCTGAGCGAGAGAGAACCTGGAGAACACTTTGGAGTAGCCATCCAGCAACCGAGAGAGAAGAGCTGCGTCCGTGTGAGGATCGCCGCTCTTCTCCAGGTTCGTGAGGTACGTGTGACAGGCGTCAGGAGAACTTGAACTCATTACTTGGTTAACCATGTGAGTGGTGTCTGGAAAGCAGACAGAATGCAGTTTATAAATCATTATTAGGCCAATAAGACATCAGGCTTAAATAGATGTAAGGTACGACCGATTAAAAAATAAAAACAAACAAACAAACAAACAAACAAAAAAAAAAAAAAAAAAAAAAAACCTCGCATCAATAAAGGCCTTCTCTAACCCGTTGTACCTGCACCCCACCTAAATAAACCGGATGCCTGCCTCTCGTCTGTGCACAAACAAGCTTACAAACCAAAACCTAACTCAACTTGCACCAACATCAGAATTTTAATTCACCACATGCATAACACGACCCAGACACTCAGCAAATCTTAAAGAACCCCCTAGCCTCGAGGCTCATTTATGAACCCAACTTTACCCTTACACAAATGTACTAATCCCATAGTACATGTCAAAACAATCCATCAAACAAAAAACGTCCAATGTCTGCAAGGCCATCGGAAGGCAATCGAGAGGGTGAGGAAGAGAGAGGAAGAGTCCAACAATCAAAGGTGAGCAAAATACAAATAGGCACCTAAACTTTAAACCCCCGAATAGCTCACCCAAAGCATCTTCAGCGCAGACCTTGAGATTGCAGGAATATTCCCATTGTAACATGCCATGAGTCTGTCCACAAACTTTATATCCACACGCTTGATACAATGCTCAAAAAAATTTAATTAAATTTTAAAAAAGGTGCTGTACCAAGATCTCCAGAAGATGAAAAAAAAGAGAGAAAAAAAATTAAAAAAAAAATTCCCCAAAACAGTAAATCCTCAAAATGGGAAAAACAAAAATACCGCCACACCTCCTACACATCCACATCGCTCTCTACGTGCCAACAAACCTCTCACTTCTCTCTTTTTAAAAATGCCGGTACCTTCCGCTTTAGCTCACAGACCGCTACCGATTGGTGGCCTAGCTGTACGTCACCCCAACGCAGTGCCATAAAAGAAACACTGCTATGATGCCCCAATTCACAACGAGGCCTTTTC
This sequence comes from Ancistrus triradiatus, assembly GCA_025084515.1. Taxonomy (NCBI): domain Eukaryota; kingdom Metazoa; phylum Chordata; class Actinopteri; order Siluriformes; family Loricariidae; genus Ancistrus; species Ancistrus triradiatus. The sequence goes on along the minus strand of JAJAGP010000332.1, from coordinate 469,880 downwards.
TAAAGGTCTCTTGGGGAATAAAAAAGAACTTGGATACATAACTACCTACATCATATTTAAAGTGATTTAGTCACATAGTACCAAAATGGACAGTAATACCTCTCTTTTCTGGTCTGTGCAGAAGTGATGTTGTGGAGTCCAGCTCACTCACGTCCTCCCCAGGACGAGGCTCCGGACTAACAAGTGGCTACAGAAAAAAAATCTCAAGTTACACAACTGAAAACAAACCTTATTTGTAAAAGCTATGAGACTTGAGACGATTTTAACCTAAGGCTAACCTACATGTAGGCTTGTGAGACATTGCCATTAATAAAAAATGATCCTGACTTAATCAGCCGAAACAAAACTTCGATTAAAAAAAGAACCTGACGGGAAAAATTAAACCTTTGCATGTCACTTGATTTGCACTGAGCAGAAAACCATTTGTTTGTTTTTTTGTACAGGGTCTGCGTTTTTTCTTTCCACAAGCATGGTCACAACATAACGGGTGCAGGCCACTCTGAATTTTACATTTAACTCATACCTTACTTTAAAACTAACAAGATAAAATAGCTCAAATAAATTTCCATGCACTTACTTAAAAAGAGCAAACTCAACTACTAAATGTCAAGGCGGCCCAATTAAGAATGCAATAGAACATCACTGGCAAGATTGTATAGGGACGATCAAATATTCATATTCAAGCCTAAATCCTTGTGTCCTGACCATTTTTCTTCACTCATTTTTAAAATCGGTCACATTAAGCATCTACATTAGATGAACTTAGTGGTTCCACGTTTTTGAAGATGAGAATACTTGAGTCATCAATTAGTCTATCCCCATATAGTGCAATGCTAACGAGGGAGTAGGGATTGGTCCATTTCGGTCACAGCCACGTCTTCGGCGTGGAAGTTCTTCACAGTGAGTGAAGACAATAAGCTTGCTGTTTGCGTTACAAGCATGGAGACAGTAAGTCACTAATGTTCAAGTGACCGCATTAAACCTTTATGTTGACAACAACATAGATGTGCCTTGACTTTTTTTTCCCCATTTGTTAAAGCGAAAAAATTGTTCTTTATCCGATTTGGAGGTTTGTGAAAAGTTTGTTCTATAACCTAGTTCACATATTTATGTTGAGATGCAAAACACTTCCATAAAAAGAAAAGTTGAACCAAAAAATTAATAAATAAACAAAGTTTCTGTATGCTGTAATTTATTCTTAGAAGGAAAGAAACTCGGAATGGGCCGGTCACATGTTAAAAAAAGAAAATCGGAGTTAGCCAAGCGATTTGCAATCAGTGCATCTCTAATGAATAGGAACTGCAAAAGCAGCATTAAACATAATGCACCTAAAATGCAGCGGCCATTTTTTTAGATATCGGTTAGCAGAAGCTGGCTAAAGTTAACAAGTTATTTAAAAAAACTAATCTCCCTAGAGAAACATGTCACGTCACGACTGCCCATAATCATTTTCATAATTCTGCAAGGTGTAAATCTGGATACACAGCAGATTTTTTAAATATATCAAGATCTATCCACCTACATTATACTGTACATATGTGAATTTTAAAATATAAACACTGACTTAAAATTACTTGTATTCATTAGCAGAAGAAATATACAGACTTTCAGATTTAATAGGTTGAACGAGTCTCCATCTCCTGAGCTCTTCTTCGTGGAAGAAAGTGCAAATGAATTTCCACCTGGACGAAACGCTGACCTAAGGAACAAAAAGTCACAACCTGATAAACATGACGGCGGATTTGGCATTAAAGGGACACATTCTGATTCTCACCGAGATACACTGCCGGCATAGCTGGAAGCCTCTGGTTTGCAAACGTCATCCACATTTTCGGGAATGGACAGGGGTACCATGGGAATCCTCCCAGGCTAAAAGAAGCAATCAGAGCACTTGGTTACCTCTTCCGTATCACGATTCTTAAATTAAAGAGCTTGTTTCGAACCTTACCATGGCAGTAGTTCTTTTGCGCTGTGAGCCAGATCTCCAGACGGGAAAATAATCATCCTGTGGACTGCACTTCTGATCAGCTCTACCATTTACAAAAGAGTGCCTAGATTAAACCATTAATATCATTCAAAATAAACATGACTATGTACTATAAGGGGAAAACCTATCCTGAATGACTAGTCATATCTATGATTAGCAGCATTTCATCATGATTAATCCGTTTGCTTGCTCATATTTGTCCCCAAACAAATAACTTCATCTTTAATGAGCCCTTCGCTGCTGCCGGAGTCTCCTGCTACACCTAATACTAATCATACAAACGAGTTCTGTTAACAGACTCTGCGTTAACAACAACTAACTACATATTCTGTTTTCTCTCTGAGCTCGTCTTCCGGTACCAGTTCCGGCTCCACTCAAGCTGTGCCTCCATCATCAGTTCCTGGCCTCGTACCATAACTCCGACCACATCAGAAGACCCCAACCTAAACAACCCCGCCCCCACCCCCTCAGCGCATGATGTATGTACAACAGAGCTTAATCTAGAAATCAGATTAGGCAATCCGACAGAGCTGGATTTTAGTTCAGTAGTCAGATTTCTCTGTACCAGTTACCCGATTTCCATCAGTTTCATCCAGACAGGCTAGCAGACAAAAACATGGTTGCTAGGCCCATTTATTCTTAGAGATTTCGCTTCTTTTGGGCTTATTTACACAGACCAGGTGGGAGATTCAGTCATGGGATCAGCCAATCCAGGAATTAAACAAACTCAGTCCAGCATTTAGTGAACTAAATAATGCCGATATGCATATTCTCTACAGTATTATATTCAATATTTTATTTACATACACTACTGCCTTATTTTCTTTAGTTTCATATTCTTTATTTTATACATTTCATAATATTCATACAGTTCATTATTATAGTCTACATTATTATATTATATACACTATTTTTTAAGAAATGCTCTTAATTTTAATGTTTAGTATCCGTTTCTTTAAACTGTTACTAAAACTGTTATTAATTAGTCAACTTACTTTAATTCTTACATATATCCTCCATGCTGCCTAAGGAGGGTGGAATCCTTTTTGACTCTTGGTCCTCCCAAGGTTTCTTCCTTATAACGTTTAGGAAGCTTTTTCTTGCTCAATTAGGGCTTTGCACTGAGATTTCTGTAAAGCTGATTTGAGACAATGCTCCAATGTAAACAGCGCTATATAAACACATTTGTTTTTAGCTTTATAGCAGTATTGGTCATTTTCTTCTTTAGGACACGTCTGTATTGACTGCCTCAGTCATGGCAGGAGCAGGACCACAACTGGCAAGAGCACTGCTTCGTTTTCAGCAGCTAAGAGCAAACCCTGAGCATTATCCCTTAGGTTCGAGATCATTTTTTGTTCTGTTAAACAGGAGTGAAGTTTCTCAGCACCCTCAGCAGTAGTGCTAACATGCTATCTGAGTCTTAGATATTTCAGTGTAGTATCTAGATTTCTGACTTACCCTAGAGGAAACCCACTGGAAAGCTGAAACCCCCCCGATCCATCAGATTTTCTGAAATCAGCTTTAGCCGCCAAGATGTTCTTCAGGGGATCTGGAACATCTTCGGTCACTACAAAAACAATTCCTGATTATTTAAAAGACCTTAATGCCAACCAACAGCGAAACAAACTGAACAGATACAGATCCAAAGGTTTGTTATTAGTCTGTTTAAAACCACAAAGGCAACAACCTACTGGTGTAAACACAGTTATTATTAAAAACACAGTACACTGAACTTGTTTCCGCTTGACCCAGTGAAGAACCTGTACTTATGGGCTGTGTCTGAAATGGTCCACAATTCACCATTTCCTACAGTCTGTATAATGTACAGAGCACTATTCACAAACACAGTCACATGGCACACAAGATAAAAGCTTGTACATCCTTTCTTTCAAAAAAAGCACAACTAGAGGTGCAGTTCCTGAAGAAAATGCGAGTCTGATTGCCACTCTGCAATGGTCGACCCTGAGCACCAATCATGACTTTGAGGGGTCCCAGTGCCACCACCCAAGGGCCAGTCATTGCCAAATTCAAAGTCCCTATTCCATTATGACCTTAACTACACTGCCAAATTTTGTTTCTCTAGCTTCAATTTTTTTTTCCCCATTTGTTAACATAGGGCCCACTAATTTCCTATGGGGAAATTTTGGACTTTGTGGGGCCGCCATGGGGCCGACCAAAAAGCCTTGTACAAGCGCACCATTCCCGACCAGACACACACAATGGGGCAAAAAAGTATTTAGTCAGCCACTGATTGTGCAAGTTCTCCTACTTAGAAAGATGAGAGAGGTCTGTAATTCTCATCATAGGTACACTTCAACTATGAGAGACCCCAAAAAAACAAAAACAAAAAAAAATGAATTTACATTGTAGGATCCCAATCCATTAGAGCACCTCTGGTGGAACAGGAGATTCACATCATGGATGTGCAGTCGACAAATCTGCAGCAACTATGTGATGCTCAATATGGACCAAAATCTGAGGAATTTGTCTTGTTGGATCTATGAAATGAAAAAATAAGGCAGTTCTGAGGGCAAAACGGGGTCTAACCAGGTACTAGCAGGGTGTACCTAATAAAATAGCCAGTGAGTATATGTTTTGTTTTCTATTTTAAAAAAAACAAATGTGGGTCTGGCACTGAAAAATAATCAGCATCACTGCCCTCTATACAGTGCATACTTAACTATCATTTCTATCACATGACCTCTCTTTCCATTTAAAACAGAACTAACACAAACCAGATGATTTAAAGACTACCTGCTATATTCTCCTTATCCTCCTGGAGTAGTTGACATCTCTCAATTGTCAGGTTCTGCATAGCAGCTTCCAGAATTTCCAGAGGTTTAGCTCCCATTTCAAAGGCCTGCTGAAGAATCCTAGCACCTTTCCTCTCATCACCTGTCGGAAATGGTGAGCAGATCGTTCTAACCGTGCAATACCCGATACTTTATGCTCTATATAACGCATGTTATTTCATTCCTGTTGTTTTAGTTTGTCAGATCTTTGTGTTGCACAAACTATGGATTGTCTGCAGCAAAAAACGAATGAAATCTTAAATACAACCTCATTTCTAGATTTAAAAAAGAGAGCAAAGACAAACTAAGACAGCGATTATAATTTTTCATCATATTATTCTGCACTACATTATTATAACCTGCATCTGCTTACCCTGGGAAAGCTCAAACTGAGCGTACGCGATGTGGACGAATGCAAAATCCTTGCAGTGGGATCTTGCGATGTCAAAACTGTCCCTGGCTTCGTTGGCATCCTGAATGCTGTTGAGAAAGTTACAGTCACTTTCCGGTAACGCATCTTACCAACCCCTGAGCTATCATTTATAACTGATCCTGTCTGAACAATGAAGTTAATGGACTTACGATTTTAGCTCTGCAAATCTGACCAGCATCTTGGCATAGCTCACGTTCTGGCTGTGTTTTCCTAAAGGCATGCTTGAGAAAACGCGAGTGTAGCAGTCCATCAGTTTGGACAAGAGCGCAGGGTCCGAGTGAGGATTGCCTTTCTTTTCCAGGTTAGTCAAAAAGGTACGGCAGGTGTCTGGCGAATTTAAACTGAGGATCTGGTTAATGTTGTCGGTGTCGTCTGGGGACAGGAAACAAATCATTACAATATACACACAATCTGAACACTTCCACATCTAACCCACAGAGGTCTGGGACTATTTAGGCCATGCTTTTGATATTGCCTATATACAAAACGGCACTGGGATGGCCTCATCAAGCCTTAGAGTACAATTTTTTTAAATGACAAAAGCGGATGCGATTTTTAACGTAGTGGGACCTTCACAACAAGTGCACTATGGTTTTTTTTGTCTAAACACAGAAAACTCCATCTGCTTTTGTTTCTTTATTTTCCCTTCCTTGTGTGTCACAGATTTCACCGTGTCTTTTCCACAAACATCAGCTTCAGAAAACAAAGACACGAGCAAAGATTAGTGCAGGAAGCTCTGGTTCTACAAACTAGACTGCACTTAGAAACACAAGAAAACTGTTCCAGACAGATGGAATAAACTTCCCACTTTAGTTCGAGACTCAGACACTCTCCAAAGTTTTAAGTCTAGGCTAAAGACATACCTATTTATGCAAGATTTAGACCGAAATGCATGGTTTGGGTCACTGGGGCACGGGAGTCTGGAGTCATGTGTCTGGGCCTGCCTGCATTGTCTGCTAGCGAGGAGTGTCGGGTCTGGCTGAACTGGGCTTCGGTCCTCTAGATCCTGACTTCTACATCCTTGCCTTAGACTAAGGGCAGGAGCTGTGGGGTTCAAAGTCAGAGTCTAATGGTGATCAGAGACGTTGGGGTTTGCTGTCTTCTGCCTCCCGTTGGGGCTGCCGATGTCTCATGTGATCCCTCTTGGCTGTGTTTCCTACCAGTTCTCCTCTTTCTAGCTATGCTGCTATAGCTAATTGCTGCCGGGTCTCATGCCAACCACTTTGGCATCAGTGATTGTTAATAGACACTGTGCTCTTAATCAATAACTAATTACATTTTCTGTTTTCTCTCCGAGCTGTGTTCCGGTACCAGTTCCTGCCCCACACATGATGTTCATCTGCTGTAGCTCCACTCAAGCTGCTTCCGTCATCAGCTCCAGCCCCACCATATCCGGGCCGCACCAGACGGCAGCAACTCTTTCCAGGGTCCTGGAGTGACTCTGTGTAACGGACTACTTAATGCCGATGTGCATATTTTACATTTTATTTGAACTATCCCTCCATGACTTTAGTTTCATTCTTAGATTTATCATCTATGCCACCCAAGGAGGTTGGGTCCCTTTTTGAGTCTTGGTCCTCCCAAGGTTTCTTCCTCATAACACTTAGGGAGTTTTTCCTTACCACTGTCGCCCTAGGCTTGCTCAATTTGGATTTCTATGTAGATATTAAGAGATTTTCTAAAAACGTAAAGTTGCTTTGAGACAATGTTCCATTGTAAAAAAGCGCTATATAAATAAATCTGACTTGACTTAATATACATGCGTTTTCCATCACGACATTTAGCCATGTCAACAATTTTGCAATCCTGTAAGAAAAAAAAAAGGGCACGATCTCCAAGGACCAGTTTGTTTGTAAAATAAAGAGAATGCCGGCCTTTGCAAGCAGCTTCCCCAAACTCACCATCGTTGTAGTATTTCTTGATCTTCGCCAGCTTCTGACACAGCATGGCGATCTGTAATCGTCGGTCAGTGTTTTCCTCCTCATCCATCCCTAAAGAGAGTCACCAGTCCATCACAATAAGGATACCAAGGCGAGCAAGAACACAATAACCTTTACTGTTCTACATAGGACTATAGCCAAACACTACCTGCGGACACTAAATGTATTGGTCCATCGGCCTCTAGCATAAAGCTCAGACAAATTGAAAAAGCTTAATGGGCACGTCAACATTTTTCTGAGGTGCTTAATAGGGCTGTCCATTGGCCTCAATTATGAAATTCAAATATATCCATTTCAACTGCAAAATTCAAATACATTTCACATTTAAATCTATTCATAAAGATGTGCCATCTCCAGGGTTTCCAGAGAATGGACCAAAAAAGAGAAAGTATCCAGTGAGCTGTAGTTCTCTGGGTGATAATGCCTTGTTGGTGACATCAGAGGAGAATCTCTAGACTGGGTTGAGCTCATACAAAGGCAACAGTATCCCAAATAAGCACTCAGAAGAGCATCCCTGAAGGCACAACATGTTGAACCTTAAAGCAAATGGGCTACAGTAGCAGAAGCCCACACCGGGTGACAACTGTCAGCAAAGAACATGCAAGTAATCTCACATTGGTTTCTTGAACATGACAACGATTTTTCTATTTACTTTTACTTCACTGCAAACAGTATGAAATCAAGACATATCAAGTGTTTTTTCTGGTCAATTCATTTCATTTGTTAATAAACATCCATTCCTGTAATCCAGATCTGCAACACATTCCAAAAAGCTGGAACGGGGGCAGTTCAGGGCTCACAATGAGAAAAATATAAATAATGACATGATTTCAAACATGAGACTATAATCATGACTTGGTAGAAAAGCAGAATCCAAGGAAGGTTGAGTCAACATGTGGGCAATGGATCTCCAGCTTGTCAACAAATGCACAAGAAAACTATTGAAATGTCTAAAGACAATGTTCCTCAAAGAAAGATTAGTTCTCCCTCTACACTGCATATCTTTAAACGATTCAAGGAATGTGGAGGAACTTCAGTGCATAAAGGGCAAGGACAAACCGAAACTGAAGAGGCCATTGATCCCTCAGACGGCACTGCATCAAGAACAGCCATTCATCAATAGCTGATAGAACCACATGGGCAAGGGATTGCTTTACCAAACCTTTATCAAGCACTGCATTACAGAAATGCATTCAGTTATGCCACTTAAAACGTTACTATGCAAAAAAGAAGCCTTATGTATAACCATGTCCAGAAGTGGTGTCGACTTCTCTGGGCTCGGAGGCATCTAGGACGGACCATCACATAGTGGAAAAGGGGATTGTGGTCAGACCAGTCCGTATTCCACATCTTTTTTGGAATAAATGGATGCCGTGTGCTCTGGAGCAAAGACAAAAAGGACCATCCAGACCATTATCAGGAACAAGTCCAAAAGCCAGGCTCTGTCATGGTATGGAGTCCGGTCAGATCCTTTGGCAAAGACCATTTACACTTCTGTGATGCAGCATTAATGCAGAAAACTACATTCAGATCTTCATAGACAACATCTTTTCCAGTGACGTCTATGGAGAAGATGATACTGGACTGTACGGGTACTGGACTGGCCTGCAGTCCTGACCTGTCCCCAATAGAGAAAGTATGGAGAATTTCGAAAAAATGTCTTTAAAAGTGTTGGCAACAAAAAGCAGCAAATGCTTTGATATTTGCAAAAATCTCTTGGGTTCATACAGTCAAAGCAAATGTAAAAAACTGTTTTGTTTTTTTTGCATTTTTCATACTGGCCTAACTTTTTCTGATCTGGGGTTGTAAGTGTATTAAAAGGTAACACTACATACATTAGTATGAAACATTTCAAATCATCACAAAGAATCATTACCATAATGTATTTATTACTAGTAATCCAATTAAGTCAATTACTTGGATACAACCCAAATTTAAACGTCTACAGCGAGCAGCGTGATATTTAACTGGGAATCACTGTAACGATTATTAAATACACAACTTTATTTAATATAATACATACATTATTTTGCATATGTATACACACATTATATATGTATAAATATAGACATTATTATAGAACAATAAATTAACCTAACAAACCTGGCAACACTGTTCGTGTTGTTTAATTTGGTGACGTATAAAAGCTAAGGACGCTGACTACACCCTTGAGGCTAACGTTAGTTGACTAAGAAAATACTTTTATACATAAAAATAATTGTTACAAAGAGATGACAAATAAAAAAAACACTAAAGACAACTCTAATTAAACAGCGCGATGACATTACCTCCTTACAGTTAACGCTACACGAACATGCTAACTGAAGTAGCATTAGCAGGCTAACATACAGAACTAACTAGCATTAAAGACTGCACAGCAGCGATAACATTGAGCCTATAAGCCATTATAAACACCGTTTCTTACTCCATACCGGTATCTTACCGTCTCCGGTGCTGCCGAATCACACAGTAGCGATATTTTGTGGCATAAACAGAATAAAACGTTCCGTTGAAGACGCCCAGCTCTGTTTTCTCCAGCACAACTTTCAAACCCGCCACCGCACCGAATCTCGTGGCCTGATTGGTCAGCTTGAATGGCGAGGCTCCGCCTCTTAAGCTCGGTGCTTTTTTGAGAACCGACTCAAAAAATTCGGTACACTAAAATGGACACGGATCTTTCGGGTCACTCACTCACACCTCATATCCGTGGTATCCGTTACCATAACCGGCAGTACACAGTGCGCAAGGCGGGAACACACCCAGGACAGAGCACGTGCACTCACCAACTGGGCTAAATAACTCACTCATATGACCTGTTTTATAATATGTTTTATTTTACTTATGATATATACCATTGTCTTATATTCTATAGTAATATATAGTATTGTACTGTCTTTCATGTATTATAGTCTATTATAGTAGATATTATTTATTAGATTTTCTTTAAATACTAGATGTTATACATTTACAGCATTTAGCAGACGCCCTTATCCAGAGTGACTCACAATTGATAAAATCTTACAATCCAAGCCATTGTGGGTTAAGGGCCTTGCTCAAGGACCCAACAGTGGCAGCTTGGCAGAGGTGGGATTTGAACCCTGGACTTTCTGGTCCAGAGTCCAGTAACTTAACCACTAGGATACCACAGTCCCTATACAGTATGTTAGTTATATATATTTATATATTATTATTATTTATTATATATTAATATTATTTATAAATTATACAGTATTTGAATGTTTATACGTAGCTTCTGTGTATTTAAACCATTACTATAAACGTATTCATTGGGTAACTTAAGTTTAATTCTTACATATAACTTCTAAGCTGCCCAAGGATGTCGAGTCTTGGTCCTCCCAAACTGTCTTCCTTATAAGATGTATAGAGGCTTTCCTTGGCACTGTCACCCTAGACTTGGGCCTAGATTTTTGTAGTGTTGCTTTGAGAAAATGCTCCATTGTAAAAAGTGCCGTATGACTTATGTCTAGTCTGAACCAGCAGAAGGGCTCGTGTGGTACAGTCCCAGTTATGTATAATACTGGCCCTTACCAACGCACTTAACGAAAGTGCCTCAGACAGGCAAGCACAGGTCAGAACTGGACATTGGAGCGATGGAAGTCTGGTCCAATGACACCCATTTTCCTTGTCATGTGGAAGGCTGGATATTCATTTTTTGATGAATCAACTAGGCTGCTAAGGAGGTTGGGTACCTGTCATGGTCCTAAATTCCTTCCTTCTACCATTTTGGGAGGTTTTCCTTGCCACTGTCACCCTAGGCTTGCTCACTTAGGGAGGTGGGTCATGTGCTCCTTTATTTTGGGTAGTTTGGGGGGATACTTTTTTTTCTGGAAACAGGGACATTCACTCACAACATCTTGCACACAACGACAAAATCATAAGGTTTATCTGTTGATAAAAAACTTAACACTTCTGGGTGTTCGCAATCTTATAAACCACATTCTGCTTTGTTTTTTAAAATGATCATACAGTCCAGTAGGCTCATGTTTTGGCCTGTCAAAGTCCAAATATGAACCCTACAGAGAACATTGGTCTCAGAAACTACACTGATTTCGCAGTTTTGGGCTTGGCCCATTTCGTTTGCCCAGGAATATGTGTGTATCTATCTATCCATCCATCTAAATCATTAAATTAAACCAATTCTCACACCATTTTTAACAGCGCTTTAGTGTAGTGCATTATACCGCATAAAATCCCATTAAACATCAACACAACACAAGTATAGTATGTATTCTTTATTACTCAAGCTAATGACGTTCATAAGATCAGAGGTATGGCTGAGGCTTACGTTCTAATATCAAGCTAAAATTAAGCAATAATTATCGAACGCTACACATATGTACAATGTAGAAGCAAACCGGGATAACTCGATGTGAAATGTTAAGCATTACTCTACTACTCAATTATCTTGACTTGTTTGGGCGCCTCCAGTTTCCGCAGAGTCTCATCCCACTGAGTAAACTGTTTCGATAAAAGAAACATCTTGGCAAGAGTTAAGGAATTTCTTAGATACATTCCAGCTTTCACAACATGTACACTCACTGGTCACTTTATTAGGTACACCTCCTTGTCCCTACACCCAGTTCCCATGTAGAGCTACCATTACAGACTGTACATCTGTTTCTCTACATACTTTGTTCTCTAGTGGTGAGGACCCCCACAGGACCAGCACAGATCAGGTATGGTGATAGGGTGTTGCACTGATACAAGTGGATCACACAATGCTGGAGTTTTAAACCACCTCAGTCATTGCTGGACTGAAAATAGTCCAACAACCAAAAATGTCCAGCCACCAGCAGCCTGTAGGCAGCGTCCTGTGAGGACTGATGAAGGATTAGAGCATGACTAACGCAAACTGTGCAACAACAGATGAGCTGCTGTCTCTGACTTAACATCTACAAGATGTAGCAATAAGGTAGATGTGTCTAAGAGTGAACACGGTGTTTAAAAACTCCAGCAGCACTGCTGTGTCTGGTCCACTCATACCGGCAACACACACTAACACACCACAGCACATCAGCGTCAGTGCAGTGCTGAGAATGATCCACCACCCAAACAGTACCTGATCTGTAAGGGTCTTGTTATAAATTTGACGAGTTGGTGTCCCATGACTCAGAAACTGGGTTCAGGGATGAAAAAAGAAAATTCAAAGAAAGCAGGGTAAAACAAAAACAGTCTGTAATGGTGGCACAATGATCACGAGTGCAGCATGGGCACAGTTTGATAAAGAATAAAGTCTCTTTCAAATCTACAACCCTGGTGAACACTGAGACCTTTGTGGAAAGGATACCATTTTGTTGTACTCCTCAAACAGCCTCTTTATTTCTGCGGATAATTCTTCATTTCTGTCCTGGAAATAAAAATGTTTAAACCAGGCTTACACATGGTACACATGGACATTTTCATTTAATAGCACTGCTCACACACTGGCACCAACAAGGCTTGAGTACCAAGCTTCCTATAGTCAGACAACGAACTCCAGAGCAACATACTTACAGTAAAGGCCTATTCACACAGAGTATGTTTTTTTAACACGATAAAATGGATGCGATTAGTAACGTAGTGCAGTGTTTCTCAATCCTGGTCCTGGAGCCCCACTGCTCTTCATATTTTAGTGTTTTCCTGCTCCCAACACACCTGATCCAACTACTCAGCTCATTAACAAGCCTGATATTGGGATAAAGTGGGTGTGTTTAGACAGGAGAAGCCCTAAACTGTGCAGAACGGTGGGGCTTCAGGACCAGGATTGAGAAACACTGACATAGTGGGACCTTGTCTAAACACTCTGAAAACTCTTTAATTGACCCTTAAATGTGTCACTGAGATTTTGCAGTGTCTTCTTCAGATCATAAAGTTAAAAAAAAATAAATAAACCATGCAAAGATTAGTGAGGGAAGGTGTATCATTTACATTTACAGCATTTAGCAGACGCCCTTATACAGCGCGACTTACAGTCTTACATCCCAAGCAATTGTGGGTTAAGGGTCTTGCTCAATGACCCAACAGTGGCAGCTTGGCAGAGGTGGGATTTGAACCCTGGATCTTTTGGTCCATAGTCCAGTACCTTAACCGCTAGGCTACCACAGTCCACGTTTTTGTGAGCGTGAACAAACTAGAATGCACTTGAAACAAGAAAGCATTTCCATAGTCACTGTGAGGTTTTCACCATCCTTCTCTAGCTGTTCAGCAGATTTCTTCCTTAATATCCATGTTTTTATAGTCAATGTGTTGCTTGGGTGGTAGTGGATAAGGTACTGGACTCTGAACCAGAAGGTCCAGGGTTCAAATCCCACCTCTGCCAAGCTGCCACTGTTAGGTCCTTGAGCAAGACCCTTAACCCACAATGGCTTGGATTGTAAGATTGTAAATTGGAAGTCGCTCTGGATAAGGGCGTCTGCTAAATGCTGTAAATGTAAATGCTTGTCCTATAAGCTCTTGCGCTCTGCTACTAGCAGGATAAGCTGTTCTGCCTGACAACCGAGCTCTGATTGGTCAGCCTGATTTGAACGCTTCAAACAACGCCTAAATAGTTCTTTTTCAAAACTCGATGTGTGTTTGTTCATCTGCAAAAATCGTATTCTGTGTGAAAAGGCCTTTAGACAATACGTGTCACACTTACTGTCCATCTTAAGTGTGTAAATTGTCTGTTATTACTTGCATTTTCCATACTGTCAGAACTTTTTCTGATTTGGGGATTCTAAAAGCATTGTGATACGTGTGACATTTTGGACCTGTATACGCTTTCCTTACTCCGTACGACACACTAGGAATGTACTTGTTGTCCCTAGAACAGTGTGTCACACCTCTAAAATGCTACAAATGAGGACTACAGGTCCAAGTCCAAGCAGAATGAAGTATAAGGTGTAGCAAAGCCAAACCCGTTGACAGTAAACAGAAAAAACACAAAGATCTGGAATGACTTTGGGTTAAAAGGGTCCATGTTTTATCTTACCTGCTGACTGATGTGAATCTGAGACAGACGCTGCACTTTGTTGCTGAGCTCTGGAACAGCTGTATTAGTTAAGAAGGATGGAGAGACGTTCCTAAGTACCAGCTGAAATGCTTTATAGTGTTTAATATAGGCCTGAATTAATATCAAATGAATACTAAACATTTTGTGCTGCACATCTGAAAGTATCTGCTACAGCAAAGTTGATACCTTGCATTATTACTCATAAACAGAATTTAAAATCATCATTCAGCTCATGCTAATAGAAAAACAAAATATCCCTAAGATAACACACTATTATACTCATTATGCCTTTATTAAACCTTTAAGGCTTTAAAAGGTTGGCTTTTATTACATCTTGGACATATTACACCATGTTACGTTTGTAAATAAGGCAGAACTCCAAGCAGTTCACAAACTTTTTCTTGGAACTGTATTTGCAACACACTCGTGATGCCAGCTCCTCTTACCTTTAATGTGTGGACTGTCCAGTAGAGGCTGCAGATTATTCACCTGCTCCAGCAAGGACGCCTGTTGGCGCAGAAAGTCTTCTTCTGTACAGTGAACAAAAGGAAGTCTAACTATAGGGGTGTTACGAGGCATTATAATGCAACAATGTCACAATGTGCATTATGGAGTTCTGTTTATCTGATGGAATTGCATGTTTTAAACACCAGAGGGTTTAAATCACGTCACACTCCCATAAAACTCCTTCTAATCTCTTAACTGCAGAAGTAAATATTCTGTCTGCTAACATTTTTATACAAGGAAAGTACACAGTAGTATTATTTTGTATTATGTGTACTCGATTATTCAATATGGTGAAGCTACAATAAAACACCTTATTCACGATTTTAAACCTCTGCTTCGAGTCATTTCTTTAACTGCAGGGAACTAAACTTTTTTTATATAGTTTTTAAAATGATTCTAGAAAATGTGTATTGTTTTGTATTGTTTACACAAAAAAAAACACCTTTAAAAGTTTGTTTTTTTGTTTACTTGGTTGTATTTAACGTCACTATCAGCATCAATGGTCATTTTAACGACAGACAAGGTTACATCGAAAAGAGTCATATACATACAGTTGCAATCAAAACTATTCAACCCCCCCAAAGATTTTAAGGATTTATCAATTTACGTTTTTTCAAACAGCAAGATTCTGCTTTGGATGATTCTTTATGAGCTGAGTGATACATAAAATGAGAACAGAAGATGCATGATGTAGTATTTGTGTGTAACAGTATATTTTGTTAAGATAGCCATGTCACAATTACTCAACCCCTATATTGTATAATATTGTTGTTTTTAAAGCTATCTGGCAGTTTGTATGGACTAGAGTGGAGCTGAAACATAATTAAGCCTTTGAGAACTCTATAATGATCCTTCATTTGCTTCAGCTGTGATGCATATATAAACCCCACCCATGAAGGAATTCAAGGTGAGCTGCAATCATGGGAAAGACAAAGGAGCTTCCACAACAGCTGAGAGAGGAGATTATTTCATCGCACCTAAAGGGCCTTGGGTACAAGAAGATTTCCAAAAAATATATCCCAAGAGACACCATTGGGAGCATTATAAGGACGTTTAAAACTTATGGAACAGCTACAAACCTGCCTAATCATGTAAAAAAAGCCCAAAATTTCATCAAGGGCCCTTAGCAACTCAGTCAGGACAACTAAGAAAACCCCCGTGTGAGTGCAGGACACCTACAGGATGACCTGATGAAGGCAGGAACAAGTGCTTCAGGAGCAACTATAAGACGTGCACTGAATAAACTAGGACTTCCAAGACACACTCCACTCTTAACCACAAGGAACATCAAAGGTCGACTAGAATATGCCAGGAGGAATTTGGATAAGGCGACAGAGGTTTGGGAGACAGTTCTATGGACTGATGAGACCAAACTGGAACTGTTTGGACATATGGACCAGCGGTATGTCTGGCGTGCAATAGGTCAAGCTTATGACCTGAGGAAAACCAGCCCACAGTCAAGCATGGAGGTGGCTCATTGATGATGTGGGGCTGTTTTTCTGCAGCAGGAACTGGCAGTCTTGATCGTGTACCTGGCATGATGGGTTCTCAGAAATACCAGGCCATTTTAAAGAGGAACGTGATGCCATCTGTTGACAAATTAAACCTTGGCCATCATTGGACCTTCCAGCAAGACAATGATCCTAAGCACACCTCCAAGTCAACCGAAGCTTGGCTGAGATGAAGATCCTGGAGTGGCCTTCTCAGTCACCAGATCTAAACCTGACTGAAAACCTTTGGTGGGATTTACAGAAGGAAGCCATCAAACATCACTGAACTAGAGGCTCTTGCACGTGAACAATGAGCCAAGCTTCCAATTGAGAGGTGTAAGAAGCTTGTTAGTACCTCCCGAAAACGTTTGTTGGAGGTTATGGGAGCTAAAGGATGCTCCACAAAGTATTAAAGCAGGGGGTTGAATAATAGTGCACATTAGGAGTTACATTTTTCATTTGAACTTCAAAGTTAAGTCAACTTCTGTCATCAAAATAACTCACATATGTATTAATAAATACTGTTTGTTGTTTAATGAAGTTTTTTGTCATTTACTGTCTTTATCTTTCATCCACATCTCTATAATGTCTTTGGAGTTGAGGGGGTTGAATAATGCTGATTGCAACTGTATATACACTCGAATGCAGATATTATTATTAGCATGTGCAAGCTATAATCTCATGTGCCAGGTACGTTGTCACGTGGTGTTCCACTGGATTAAATCTGACAGAATCTGCTGCCACACGGTAACGAGCAAAGCCTTATAAGTTTGAAATGGCTCACAATTTGGTTTCCTACAGGCTAATGGAGACGAACATTACTGTGTCTAAGGCCACTATTAATTTGTAGTTTTAGCCATAATATAATGACCATAAATAATGAGTCTTTTTATTAAGATACAAACAAAAAAAAGTTCCTGCAGGGACAAGTCAGCAATTAGTGTGACCTCCCTGAAAAAGTCACACCTTTCCAACAAGACCATTTATGATCAAGCTTCTTCGGACTGTAGAAGGGTCGACTTGGCATCCTGATGAAGCTGCCAGATGCTGCCTTTCCTCAAGTGTAAGGCAAGATCATACCAAATACTTGACTCTGTATCCTATAGAAGATGCTTCTTCTGATTTTTTGCAGTTGTTTTAATACTGCATACAAATTTCCTGCATCTTTTCTTGTATTCTAATAAAGAGACTGGGGAATAAATATATGTGGTCATTATATCATTGCTAAAACTACAAATCTAATGGCTACCCAAGTCTTTGCACAGTACTGTATATGGTACGCAGAAGGTAGGGAACAGTGATTAGTGGACCACTTTCAACACTGCATGGACAAGGATGAAAGATTATATCTCCAATACCATCTAGAAAACAAACTACTGCAGTAAATAAACACAGCAGCCAGGTCTTGAAGTTGGCAAGAGGAACACATGGATGGTTCTGCATAGACTTTCTGCACAAGTGAGAAACAGATTACTGACCAGCTAAGATAAACTCCAGTTTCATTGCATCTGGCACGGCGATGTAATCTGTGAACTGTGGATCCAGATACTTCAGCAAATCTTCGACTGGTGAATAGGAAAAGAAAAACAGAACCGTGCAGCTGTAACACGATGCAAAGTCTCAAGAGGATGAAGTTTGCCAACAAAACATCTGTTCTCACTTTTCTTGTGAAGAATCTTGACCCGTTCTCTCTTGTTTGCTGTGCTTGCGAGGGCAGAGTTTATCCTCACCAGGGACTCAGCACACTGAAATGGAATGAAAGCAGAACATTTACCGCTGGCTTACATACACATGAGGGATCAGCATGTTCGATCCAGTTCAGGACCAACATAGATCAGGTACTGTTTGGGTGGTGGATCATTCTCAGCACTGCACTGACACTGATTTGCTGGTTTATTTGGATCAAACATAGTAGTGCTGCTGGAGTTTTTAGACACACCATTAGAAACATCTACCATATTGCTCCACCTTGTAGATGTAATCAGAGACAGCGTCTCATTTGTTGCTGCATCAGTGCTCACAGAAAACTGCCTACAGGATGCTGGTGGCTGGACATTTTTATCAGCGTTCATACGATGTTACATAAACACTGGCACCATGCAGACACACCCGTCTGTTATTCCGCTGTCACTGCTAACCGGTCCAGAGCATGAACTCGAGCTACCAGTCTAAACAAATACATTTAAACCAGCTGTCACAACAGAAAAAGGTTCAACTTTTACATCAACTGTCCCAAATAAAAAGCAGACCAGTATGTGTGTGAAGGTCCAGAACTGCCATACTGTTATTCATTACTGTATGGGGTAAGCTCCGGCTAGCTATGCTAAACCGTAACGCTAACGAACTGTAGCTAGCTACCGGCTGCTAACTCCAAAACAAAAACAAAACGAGTTACACATACTTCTTCAGTCTATAAATGTATTACCTTGACTGGTTTATTACGTTGCTCCCGCTCGCCGTACACTCTTTTCTCCAGCGCCTGTAGGCGAGCGTCCAAATCATCAACGTTACACCCGTCCATTTTCCTCTCTGTGTTCCTCCAAACAGGAATCAACGCTCAGTGGGAAGCGTTATGGCTGTGTTTCAATCCGTTCCTACCACACTACAAAGTGTGCATCGAAATATACTTTAAATAGTTACGTAGTGTACTGTGCAAGTGTATACAGTAATTCACTAGCACTGTTTTTGGAACCAGACGTAACAAAAATCGCTACTGACAGGACAGTGAACCTAGAAGAAGCGGATGGGTGTTTGGATGGATGGATTGAATTAATTTATTGATCCTATGAGGAAAATGGTTTTGTTGCAGGCACGTGAAGGTTACACAAAACACACTGACAGGCAAACAACAGACAGAGACAAAAGTCTAGTTAATGTGACACATAAGCAAGTGAATTGTGAGGTAAACTGACCGATCACTTTATTAGGTACACTTTAAGCATTAAGGCACGTAGACATGGTCTAGATGATCTACTGAAGTTCAAACCAAGCATCAGAATGAAGAATAAAGGTGGTTCTTCTCCGGTAGAGCATCAAACTTTTAATCAGAAGGTCCAGGGTTCAAGTCGCTGTTCGGGCGACTGGTTTGTTGCTTGATTAGTGGTAGCCTGTGTTTAAGGTACTGGACTATGGACCAAATGGTCCAGGGTTGAAATCCCACCTCTGCCAAGCTGCCACTGTTGGGTCCATGAGCAAGGCCCTTAACTTACAGTTGCTTGGATCTGGAGAAGGGCATCTGTTAAATGCTGTAAATGTAAATCTATGTAACTTTGAACGTGGCATAGTTATTGGTAGCAGAGGGGCTGGTCAGAGCATTTCAGAAACTGCTGATCTACTAGGACTCTCACTCATAGCCAATGGGCCAAAAAAGAAAATAGGTTGTTGATGCCAGAGGTCAGCAGAGAATAGCTAGACTGGTTTGACAGTAACTCAAATAGCCACTCATTTCAACAGAGGTATGCAGAAGAGCACCTCAGAACACACAACACCGTGAAGCAGATGGCCTTCTGCAGCAAAAGACCACACCAGATGCCATTCCTGTTATCTAAGAACAGGCTGCAATTTACACAGGCCCACCAAAATTGGACTGGAAAACATTGCCTGGTCTGATGTGTCTCGATTTCTGCTGCAACATTTGGATAATAGGGTCAAAATGTGGTGTAAATAACATGAAAGCACGGTTATCAATGGTTCAGGCTCCTGGTGGTGGTGTAATGGTGTGGGGGATATTTTCTTGGCATACTTTGGGGCCCTTAATACCAACTGATCATCGTTTAAATACCACAGTCTAACTGACCATGTGAGCATCCCAGATGTCACAAAGCTCAGATCATCTCAAACTGGTTTCTCGAACATGAATGACTCGGAGTAATGTTTTCAGCACCTTGTTGAATCTATGCCACAAAGATTTAAGGCCGTTCTGAAAGCAAAAATGAGGCAAAAGGCATTAGGTGTACCTAATGAAGGCTGGTGAATGTATACCCTAGAAGGAGTATGAGTAGCAACCAAATAAGAATAGTATGTAATAACAAAAGAAAATAAGGTAGAAACAATGCAAACAAGAATCGTATCAAATGTAATATATAGATACACACAGGTAACTCCATTAATATCTAGGGATCATATTTTCTCCAATTAAATAAAAGCCAAAGTAAATGTAAGACATGCTGCTTCTTTTATTTGCATTTCCATAGTGTCCAAATTCTTTCTGATTTGGAGATGTAGTTTGGATCGGAGCAGCGTGGTTGGGGGTTGTTGGAGAGAACAGACTGAATTAGTGATTACCATGATGAAAAAAGGTCACGCCCCATGCCATCTGTCCTTCCAGAGGGAAACAGAAATGTGGAAAGCCAATCTGATCCCTTTGTTCATCTGCTTTTCACCTCAGCTGGGTTTTAATGTGATGTTGCTTTGAGTAGAGCCTAAGCTATTTTCTTGTTATTCTAGATGTTCTTTCAATAGTAATTTTGCAACAAACTGATGCAAGTCATTTAGAAGACATAGTAATATCTACGTTACAAAACAGAAGATTCTGGAGTAGCTGTATGCGTGTAACCATGTGGATTTGGAATCAACTTGTTTTTACTTAAAATAATGTTTTATGAAACATTTATTAAACATGTTTTATTAAACATTTTCCGTGTCTTTTAACTCCGCTTTCCTGATCAGGGTTTTAGGGATTCTGGCATTTATCCTTGGAGTACACAGTCCTCAGACCCAAGCATACCCTGGCCAGGTTGCCAGTCTTTCGCAGGGCTGGGTAGGGCAATTATTATGAATTATTATTATCAACAACAATAATAAGTGTTTCTAAAATGCCCTTAGTTTGCGAGTGTTTGTGCCCTACGATGGATTTTGGATGGCCTGTCTAGTATTGTTCCTGCCTCGCACCCTGTGTCACCGGCTAGGCACTAGCCCTGACTAAGATTAAGCAGTTATAGCAATGAAAGAATGTATAAATGAAGCAATAATAAAATAATAACAATTACAACAATAACAGGGTGGCATGGTGGGGCAGCGGTTAGCACGGTCACCTCAGGGCTCCAGCGTCCCCGGCTCAATACTGATCCCAGACTCCGCCTGTGTGGAGTTTGTAAGCCCTCTGTGTGCCATCTGTGTGTTAGGTTAATTGGTGTTTCTAAAGTGCCCTTAGAGTGTGTGTGTTCTGCAACGCCAGCTAGCCACCATCATTCCTATGACCCTGACCAGGATTAAGCAGCAAAAATGAATGAATATCATGTTATCACATTAGAAGGGATTAATATGATGGCCGCCAAAAAAAATGAAAAATGCACCTTATATCCCAAACCATATGAGCAACAAGAAGGAACAAGAATGATTGTCCTGAATCACCATTTGCTTTGGGACTTTCGGTCCATAAATCATCTGATGCAGCTCGTCGTGCTGCTCTCACGGTGCGGATGTGGTAGTTAAGCTCCCAACAATAGCAAAGCTGTGATCTTGTGCTGCTGTTCTCCGATCAGCCTGGGCTGCAGGTTCCTCTGTGATAGCCGCATGCGCAATTCGCCTCTCCCTATTCTATAGGAGCGAGCAGAGCGCACCGAGAGCGCAGCGGCCAAAACGCGCTGATGAAACGTTCATGTGAGATGCTGTTTACAGGAGCGCAGGTTCGGTACTGATTGTGTCGGAGATTTGGATTTAGGTTTGGACCTGTGGCGTTTGGATCGTCGGCCACGCTTTTGGTGTGACCTTGCCCTGAATGTTAATAGGAGAGGATTTTAAAGGCGGTACGGTAAGAGGAAAAGCAACGCACACACTAATGATCTGATGAGAATGAACAGCAGAATCAGGTCCGATTATTAGTAATACTGGATGTTAAATGCGTAATGGTCATGCGCAATAACCAGCCGTGCGAACGAATAGTAAATTTGGTTATTATCCTTTCCAGTCAGCCTGGGTCATCACATATGATCTAACATTTAATCCGTGATCTGATCTGCTCTGTGTTCAATGTTATCCTCGCTGATATTGCACCATGAGCAGGTGCTTCTCGCCATTCGGTGCTGATGGAGGGAGGAACGCATGGCCTCAGCAGCCAGGCAGGAGGCCTGTCCTCAATAGACAGAACCTACTGATATCTATTAGCAGTAAAGTGCACATATAATAACTCCACGATATTTGGTGTATGTGGTTTCGGATGTATCCACGGCTAATGGGGTGGAAACGCGAGGCCTTCGTGCGTATCCGGATTACAAAATGGCTTTTTCCGTTACACGGCCTCACTGGCTGCCTCAGAAACCGCATCCAGCCGCAGCAGTCCATCCATAAATACAACGCAAACCTGTCTGCAGACTCTCTTTGTATTGCCTGCGTTATTTTTGCATATGGCTCTGTAAGGCTGTACACGTGCCATAGATTGCTTTTGTGCTGCGGGCCCAAAAATATAGATGAGAAATGAATTACATAGTGAATACATTACAATATTTGATTTATGTGCTTACTAAATGATGCATTGTGTCCAGATCCTTAAATAAATAATAAAGAAGTCGCATACTAAATGCATTCATTATTTATTGTTTCTTACTGTGTCAAGTTCCATTATGTTTATTTTTTTTTAATGGCTATTTAATAAACACAAAATATTTGCCCGGAGCTTGGGTGGTGCCACAGTCTGTACGCTACCCCACCACTGTATGGACCCCAGTTCCATTCCTGGCAGTGCCTTCCTGCCAGGTGGGCATCACAGGCAGATGTGACTACCTGTGACTGAAGGGGAAAGGATAGTCTGGGATCATCCTTCCATGTTGCAACAGTGATCCCTGGTGTCCACTTGGGAATAAGCACCAGAGCCCCTGCGCCCTCCACCAGGAAAAACAGGGTTCATATGTGCAGGAGGAAAACAAAAGTATCACTACTTTATAAAACTTCCTAAAAATACTATCTGAACACTTTTAGTTCATCCAAATACAAATAAATTTAATTTATAAAATTGTCATGTCAAGTCAAATTCATTTCTGTAGCACTCCTTACAACGGAGCATTGGCTCAACGCAGCTTTGCAACTTATAGGCCCACAGCTCCATTTGAGCAAGCTTAGGGTGACAGTGGCAAGTGGAAACCTTAGGAGGACCAAGACTCAAAAAGTGACCAATCTCATTGGAGAGCCTAAATTTTATATGTAAAAATAAAATGTACCTAAGTAATTAAAGTCATCTAATTAAACAGTTTAAATACACAGACGCTACATATAAAAAATAAATATTATTAATAAATATAAATATATGTAAGATAGAAATATAAAATAAAATAATAATATGTAGACTATGATAAATGAAAATATTATGAATACAGTATAATAGAGAATATAAAACTAAAGAATATAAGACAATAGTACATATAATACATCAAAAAATAAATGTAATAATATATAATAATAATAATATATTTAAATAATAAATAAAACTTATATAGTATAAAATATTATATATTATATTATATATATATATATATATATATATATATATATATATATATAATATATATGATATAAAATATGTAATATTTTATAAAATAAAAAATATAAAATATGTAAAATATTGTAATATATTGTTGTTATATATTGTAAAATATATAATATAAAATATGTATGAATGTATATATATATATATACATATATATATATATATATATATATATATATATGTATATATATATATATATATATATACACAGTTTCATTATGATTTAATGTAACTGTTTTAAAGCTACTTATTTATGAATTAGTACATTCATTGATGGATTGATTATTTGATTAAGCTTTCCTTTATCTGAAAATCAGAATAAAATTAACCACCATTTCCGTTTTATTTAAGTTTCAGCCTCCTGTAGTGAGATTATCAGACCATATTAGTAAATTAAAGAAATTATAAAAAAAGGTAATTTAGTCATATAACACTCTAAATGGGGGCTCAGGTGGTGCAGGCGTCTAACACGTTAGCTCGCCACTGCAGGTTTGAGTCTCATATCTTCTGACACCACATCTTGACACGATTATCTATGTCTAAGGAAGGGGAGGCTGATCGGGGAGGGGTCTCCACTTCCAGACTAAAGTTTTTCCTGTGCCCTGTGTTCTCTGAGGATAGTCCCCCTGAACCTGACTGGGAATAATATTTATTTATTTCCACATTTTAACACTGCTTATCCTGGTTAGGTTCACAGGCTGGGGCGGGGTGTTGGGAGCTGGGGATGTGATAAGTCACATGATGCACACAAGCATGTACCCTTAAATGGGTGCCAGTCCATCAGAGGGCTTAAGTAAAATGGGTCTCTGTTGCAGCATGGGGTGATTATCTCCCAGCCAGCCCTCCCCACTTATGAACACGAATTGAACATGAATGCTTGGTAGCCAATCTGAGCAGAAGGCACCACTGGGACTCGGCTCGGATCACCACTGTACCAACTGAGTGCCACACCCAAAAATGACACCCAACAATATGGATATTAGTATGGAGTTATTTGGAAAGCTTTTCACAGAGACGAAGTCGGAGCTGAATCGAACCCTGGTACAGGATGTGATAGACTAGTGCTTAGAAATGAGGAAGAGGTCATGTGACTTAGAGAAGAGACAGGGGAGCAAGAGGGTACAAATAGGAGAAGGGAAAGGACTGGAAGATGTTAAACAGGTGTAGAAAGAAAGAGAACGTGGTAGAAGGTGGGCGTGGTCCGTCAGGCTGGCTGCAGGTGTGACAGATACAGATACAATATATAATATGTTGGATATAGTAATGTAGAGAATATGCATATCGGCATTAGTTAGTGATTGGCATGATTTAGTACGTGCCCTCGATGAGGAAGTTTTGTAGGCATGGCATGATCAGTTAGCCAGTGTAGGGGAGGGGGTGTAATTGCCCTCTGAGGTGGTAACGGATTGTAGGGGAGAGTGAGGACAGTTGTTTTTGCATTTCCTTCAGTTTCTCAAGGGCTGTATTGGAAAGACAAAATTTGAATACAGTAAAACCACATCTGTCAGCTTCCCACCCACATAGCTGTAACACCTGTACATGTCATACTATAGTCACTAATTTACACTTGAAATTTGCATAACAGGGGACCATTTCATTAAAATGTAATAAAATCATTCTTTAAATGTAATTTTGCCTTTATTTTATTTGTGCACAGACAGGATCTTCACTCAATTAATACGACATTATAATATGACATGATGAAGACCAATACTGCTCCAGTGAAAAACATTTTCAAGTAACAACAATGGTTTTGGTTTAATTATTACAATCCATTAAACTATAAACTAGACACTGAAATGGAATAATCCCTCTGTAAACCTTTGTGATAGATTACTGAATTAGAATTAACCATAAAATAGATCGCCTGCAGTTTTTAGGTGACGATTGAACGGTATTCTGCATTAATCAATAAAATTCACAATGTTATAATGAATGTAAATGCAATACATTAAGGTGGTGCATCTTTCCCTACACTGACAAAACTTGCTATGCTAGCTGGACACAATAGCTTTGACACATCCAAGCTGTGCCTGTTGGAAGCTAAGAACACACAGATTAAAATGATATAACATCACAATGCTTCAAGCAAACAGTTTGGACTGTATGCCCAAAATTCTGATCATTAAAGAAAATACTTTTTCATCTTGAAAAGTAGTTATTGCATAAGTCATATGTGGCTGTTTTCCTCCAGGAGTGAGGAGGGACTAACTGAGCATGTGCTGCATGAGTATCAGCACTGTAGCTCATTCCTAACTGGTGGATTAAGCAATGTTGCAACCGACTGGAACAACAGAGATTCCCTCATTAGAAAGAGTTCAC
This sequence comes from Ancistrus triradiatus, assembly GCA_025084515.1. NCBI lineage: Eukaryota > Metazoa > Chordata > Actinopteri > Siluriformes > Loricariidae > Ancistrus > Ancistrus triradiatus. The sequence continues at coordinate 443,938 of JAJAGP010000332.1, read as the reverse complement.
ATATTTATGACCATATAGCGCATTAGTGCTTATTAGGCTTATTTGAGATTCATGTAACTCACAATTTCTGTATGCTCTTTCCCTGAAGTCCCAGACATTTCTCTGCAAAGATGGAGGTTGTAACACACCTCATCAATGACACTATTGAATTCTACAAATGGAGCCTAACCATAGCAGGTCAGTATAATGTTGCCAGTTTTCCTCTTGAATGAATAATGCTTTATATACATGAGGGCTCAGATACGAGATGAAATAACAGTTTGTGGGCTTTTACTGAATCCTTTCTGTGATCATAAATATATTTGACTTTATGCCTCTCTCTCTCTCTCTCTCTCTCTCTCTTAATCGATATTGTCATTGAACATACATTACCAGTCACATAATCTTTTTATTCCACTGAAATTTAAATATAAAGGGAATTTAAAGAATAAAACTGTGTACAAACAATATATAAATGTGTCCGAGATACCACTGAAAAGACAAGTGGAACGCTTCCACCTACACAGCATCCAAAACCTAAACTGTTCTACACAGTATTCTCACCAGGACAACACAACACCGTGGTTCTTCTATAACAAGCACTCAGTAATGATGTCACACAGTGTAGAACCAAAATACTGTATAATGTGCACAATGGCCATATATGCATAAATAAACATATAACACTGGCTGCACACAACCAAGAGGGAATGAGTCCGGTTGAAGAGGGACTAATTTTCAGAACAGGCAATGCAGTATCACCTTCTAAACACTTTAAATCTTAAAGTAGGCAAATCCAGCACTAGTAGGAAGTCACAGTGGTCAAATGACCAGTGCTCGGCACTTCTAGGTATATGTGGGTGAATATACACCTGTGAACCTGTATATAGCTATTAGGCAGCCTGCTATGGATAGGGAAAAGGTACAGATGCATGTATTCTTTTATGTATTTTTGTATTCTTTTCTTGTATTCTTTTGTATGTATTCTTTTGTTTTTAACACTATATTATTTGAATTCTTTTGGGTATGTAAAGCACTTTGTAAAACATTGTTTGAAAAAGTGCTATATAAATAAAGCTTACTATTATTATTATTATAAGTTCTCTGATCGCCAAGTTCCATCCCAGTTCTGTCCGTGTTCAAGGTTGTTGGCTTCCCATCAGGTTCAGTCTTGGTCTAGGGTTCCAGTTCTGTGTTCCTGGGTATATACCTCAGACATTAGACTAGCGAGCTATAATCACTATTCATATGACTTATTACCTGTCAAAAATAAACATAAATAAAACAAACAAACCATGTGTGTTCAAAGTTCTGGTGCAGTCAAGAATTGGCATTTCCACTTCTATTGCTTGTACTACTGACCACTAGAAGGTGCATCACAGCCCAGCATCTGAGAAACCCTGATTTAGGATATCTGTTTATGTTTTTATGCTTTAAGAAGTCATACATGTTTGTGGGTTCTCTCCTGGCTCCAGACAAGCGTGTGGAGAAATGGCCACTGATGGACAATCCACTTCCGACACTGGCTATCAGCTCCTCGTACCTGCTCTTCCTCTGGCTGGGGCCAAAGTTCATGAGGAACAGGGAGCCTTTCCAGCTTCGGAAGACCCTTATTGTGTACAACTTCAGCATCTGAACTTTTTCATCTTCAAAGAGGTGGGTTCTATCAGGCTCATGTGCATTAGCTCTGTACATACTGTAGACAGATGAACTAGTGAAATGACCCTAAAAGCACTTGAACATCACACTTCTCATTGAGGTTTACATACAAATCCTGCTTCATCCTCAGTTTATTTTGGCAGTTTTATTCATAGTCTTTTTTTCAAAAACATAATGTTGTTTTTGATAAGATTTAGTTTCTAAGACACTCTGGCTCGCCAGAATACTAACAGCTGCATCGCATTTCCACATCTCAAAGGTGTGGCATAGTATGTGATCATTTCTGTGGCTCTTGTTTGGAGAGTGTCTCACCTGTGTTCTGCTGAATGATGTTCAGTGTGTGTGAGTGTGTTTGCACTTGTAATTTAAGCATAGACTTTGCACTCAGTGTTAAGAGCTTTGTTTTTAGAGCCTCGTGCTTATGCTTTTGCCTCATGCCTAACAATAGCTATTATTTCTTGTGTCCTCTTTGAAGCAATTCCTTTTTGTGATGGGAAGCATTTTGAGCTCTTGGTTCTGCAGTTCTTCCATTAGGGTTCTACATTAAAAAGCTCTACATTACAGTAAATAGTTTAGGCTATAGTTTTAAACATTTCTAAACATACTGTATGTACTGTCTTCATGCATTCTTCTTCTTCTTCTTCAGAAACATACTTTAATTTTTTTTATAATGTTTAGTTCCTAAGGCACTCTGTCTCACCAGAATACTAACAGCTGCAGCATATTTCCACTTCTCAAAGGTGCAGTATTTAAGCTGGCGCCTTTAATCTGTCAGTATGTGACAATTTCTGTGGCTCTTGTTCGGAGAGTGTCTCACCTGTGTTCAACTGAACTGTGTTTGAGCGTTGCACTCATACTTTAATCGTAGAGTTTGCCCTCAGTGTTAAGAGCTTTGTTTTTTAGAGCCTTGCTCACATGCTTGTGCTTTTGGCTCATGTCTCGCAATATTTATTATTTCTTGCGTACTCTCTAAGGAAGTTCCTGGTTCTGATAGGCAGCATTTGGCGAGCTCTTGCTTCTGCAGCTCTTCCTTTAGAGTTCTCATCGCTTTGCTTTCTTTTTCCCCTCACACTACAGTTTTCAAATGATAAAGCTCAATATTACAGCAAGTAGTTTAGTCAATAGTTTTAAATGCTTCTAAACATATTCTGCAGCTCAATGTCACATAATTTGTACTATCTTCATGCATTCTTCTTATTCTACCTCAGAAACATATTGTAGTTTTTATAATGTTTAGCTCATAAGACGATCTGCCTCACCAGACTACTGACAGCTGCTTCGCATTTCCACTTTTAAAGATGTGGCATTTAAAGCGACGTCTTTGATCTGTCAGTACGTCACAATGGCTGTGGATCTTGTTAGAGTAATATGCACTGAAATAATTTGTGCTAATTATAGACACACATAAATACTTTTTTGTTTTGTTTTGAAGGATCGAATTCCCCACTTCAAATGCCCCACAGTGGTTTGACCCACTGACAACCATTACCCAAACCCACACACATTTTATACTGCATCAACTGATGAATTATAAAGTATTGTACATATTTTAGTTGCCCAACATTTGCCATAACTGTCCATAGGTTGTTCACGACTACAGTAAGTAAATATTTCTCTAAAGGATATTGTTTGGTTATTCATTGAAGTATTTCTTCAGCTTTTATAACTCTACTTAAAGCCTAAGACCATGTTCCTGCAAGGACCAGTAACACATATTTAATGACTACAGTGTAAATTCATACTGAAACCATCCTCACAATGGTTCTCAGTTATGATTCGGTTAGATGAGATGCCATTGTATACTCATTGCACTTAAGAAATCTACGCACAAATATAGTTCGCCCTCTACAGGCCATTCTTGGCATGGTTGAACGTACTTAAACCTGTAGTCTGTACACGTATATACAACAGTTTATTACAACAGTCATTTTGGTAGCTCCTTTGTCGTCCCCCTCAAGAACTGCTCTTTTTGATATCTCACTGTTTATTGCCTAAGGCATTATTATGCTTAAGGTATTGCAACGCTTGGCATGAAGCTGCCCAGAGATGAAAATCCATCTCATGAAGCTCCGTACTCACAGTAACTTTGTTGATGTTGCTTCCAGTTGCAATTTAAACCTCAGTATTCAGTGATGCAACAGAGAAAAATGATTTTTCAGTGTTTCAGCACTCAGAACATGGTTTACCAGTTGTCACTCTTAGACGTTTCAATTTTACAATGACTCTGGTACATTTCAGAATGTACTTTTTTCACTATGAAAGCTTTTATTTTAAGTGTATATATTTTAATCTAGCCTTTTTTGTAATTGAAAAAATAAAACTTCATTATCACTATATTTTGTTTTTCAGCTCTTCCTTGCAGCACGGTCAGCGAACTACAGTTACCTCTGCCAGCCTGTGGATTATTCTGATGATCCAAATGAAGTCAGGGTGAGTGAGTTCCTCCAGAGATCTCCTCATGTGATCCTATGAAGGTCACCATGTTGCGTACCTGGGAATGGAAAAACGAAACACAATGTAGACACTCTGAAATCTGATCCCTGTTTATCTGGCTGAGGAACCTATTCAGAGTGGATGTGTAAAGAGATCCGTTTCAGTCTCAGAGCCTTCAGAGCTAAAGATAATCCTGCTTACATATGTCAGGGTATATTATGGTGCTTAAAATGCATTTTCCACTATAATTATCATGGCAGAGCAGACTTCAGGGGTTAATTGTAGTTTTTAAGAAGGAATTTAATAATTACAATAATAATTTATTTTCTACTGTTAACCCTTAGGAGGTTGCCATTCATGTCTATGTGATCAAATGATATACAGTGGGGTAAAAATTTAGTCAGCCACTGACTGTGCAAGTTCTCCTACTTAGAAAGATGAGAGAGGTCTGTAATTTTCATCATAGCTACACTTCAACTATGAGAGACAAAATGAGAAAAAAATCCAGGAAATCACATTGTAGGATTTTTAAAGAATTAAACTGTTAACCCATGGTGGAAAATAAGTATTTGGTCACCACAAACAACAAGATTTCTGGCTCTCACAGAACCTGTTAACTTCTCTTTAAGAAGCTTTCTGTCCTCCACTCGTTACCTGTATTAAGTGCACCTGTTGAAATCATGATCGTATAGAAAGACACCTGTCCTCAGACGTCCCAACAGTCAGACTCCCAAATCAACATGGCCAAGACACAAAGAGCTGTCGAAGGACACCAGGAAGAAAATTGTAGACCTGCAGCAGGCTGGGAAGAGTGAATCTACAATAGGAGGCAAGCAGGTTGTTGTGGTGTGAATAAATCAGCCGTGGGGCAATTGTAAGAAAATGGAAGACAGACAAACCATTGATAAGCTCCCTGATCGGGGCCCCACACAAGATCTCCATCCCGTGGGGTCAACATGATCATGGAACGGTGAGCAAAAATCCCAGACTAGACGGAGGGACCTGATGAATGACCTGCAGAGAGCTGGGACCAAAGTAACAAAGGCTACCATCAGTAACACACTACGCCGAGAGAGACTCAGATCCTGCAGTGCCAGGCGTGTCCCCCTGCTTAAGCCAGTACATGTCCAGGCCCATCTGAAGTTTGCCAGAGAGCATATGGATAATCCAGAAGAAGATTGGGAGATTATCATGTGGTCAGATGAAACCAAAGTAGAACTTTTTGGTAAAAACTCATCTGGAGGAAAAAGGATGCTGAGTCGCATCCCAAGAACACCATACCTACTGTCAAGCATGGAGGTGGAAACATCATGCTTTGGAGCTGTTTTTCTGCAGAGGGGACAGGACGACTGATCTGTGTTAAGGGAAGAATGAACGGGGCCATGTATCGTGAGATTTTAAGCCAAACTATCCTTCCATCAATGAGAGCATTGAAGATGGAACGTGGCTGGGTCTACCAGCATGACAATGATCCCAAATACACCACTCGGGCAACGAAGGAGTGGCTCCATAAAAAACATTTCAAGGTCTTGGAGTGGCCTAGCTCAACCCCATAGAAAATTTGTGGAGGGAGTTGAAAGTCCGTCTTGCCCCAAAACATCAGTGCCCTAGAGGAGATCTTCATGGAGGAATGGGCCAATATACCAGCTACAATGTGTGCCAATCTGGTGAAGACTTACAGGAAACGTTTGACCTCTGTCATTGCCAACAAAGGTTATGTTACAAAGTATTGAGTTAAACTTTTGTTATTGACCAAATACTTATTTTTCACCATAATTTATAATTTACAAATTCTTTAAAAATCCTACAATGTGATTTCCTGGATTCTTCTTTCTCATTTTGTCATAGTTGAGGTGTACCTATGATGAAAATTACAGACCTCTCTCATTTTTCTAAGTAGGAGAACTTGCACAATTAGTGGCTGACTAAATACTTTTTGACCCACTGTTAGAGCCAATGACGCAACCAAAAAAAAAAAGGTTTAGTCTGGTTTTTGTTGTTGTTAACAGACCATAAAATGAAGAATCAAAAGTTAATAGATGATATAAATCAGTGGTCATTTTATTAGGTACAGAAAAGCTCTGGTGACCGTAGAGGTGTTTGAGTACAGTGAAACTTATTGTCATGTTCAAGAAACCCTAGATGATTGAGCGTTGTGACATGGTGTTGTATACTCTGGAAGAGCCAGTAGCCATCAGAAAGATGGTACACTGAGTCATAAGGGCATCATCATGGGACTGACAGGGGATGGACATTTTCACCCAGAGAAATGACACTCACTGAATATTTTATTTTTTTTGGTTCTATTGGTGTAAACCCTAAGAATGGCTGTGTGTGAAAATCTTAGTAGATCAGTAGTTTTTGAAATACTCAAACCGGCCATCTAGCACCAACAACCACTCCACATTCAAAGTCACTTAAATCACCTTTCTTCCCCATTCTGATGTTCGGTTTGAACTTCAGCACACCGTCTTGGCAAGTTGAGTTTCTGCTATGTGATTGGCTGATTAAATATTTGCATTAGCCAGCAGTTAAACAGGTGTACCAAATACAGTGTATAAAGGGTATCTTATTAAAGGTTTTATACAGTATATGGACTGTTAGAGGAAATGACCTAAAACTGCATTAAAAACAGTAAAAAATACAATTAAGTTTTCAAAGACCGTAGCTATTCTGCTATGACCTATTTAAACCCGTGGCTTAAGGAACATAGTAATAAGTTAACAAACCATAAGCCCTACATTTTAACTTATAAATAATAGCACATAAATAAAGAATAATAAAAATGCTTGTCATTTAGTTCGTACCTTGAGCAGTTTGTGTGTTCCTGTGTCCCCTCAAACAGGTGGCAGCTGCTCTGTGGTGGTACTTTGTCTCGAAAGGGGTGGAGTATCTGGACACAGTGTTCTTCATCCTGCGCAAGAAGTTCAACCATGTCAGCTTTCTGCACGTCTATCACCACTGCACCATGTTCACTCTCTGGTGGATTGGCATCAAGTGGGTTGCAGGTGGACAGTGTAGGTATTTAGATTTACACGTGCCGCCTAGTGAAAAAGTTTGTAAACCTGAAGCAGTGCTGAACCAGATGATCCTCTACCGTGCTTGACAGTTGGGATGAGATTTTGGTGTTCAGACTTTGGCTAATATGTCTTTGCACAGTTTGCATTGCACTTTGTGCTCTTAGTGTGGTCTTTGCAGGCCTCCCTCAAGGAGTGGAGCAACAGTACGGGATTGTCGCCAGTTTGAATCATTAACATGTGTTGTCCGCACGAACAGCCAGGTGTAAACAGACCCTAGATGAATTGTGATCGATTCAAACCACATTTGGAGGAGGTCATTTACAATGGGGCAAAAAAAGTATTTAGTCAGCCACTGATTGTGCAAGTTCTCCTACTTAGAAAGATGAGAGAGGTCTGTAACTATGAGAGACAAAATGAGAAAAGAAATCCAGGAAATCACATTGTAGGTTTTAAAGAATTTTAATTGTATCATGGTGGGAAAATAAGTATTTGGTCAATAACAAAAGTTCAACTCAAACTTTGTAACATTAACCTTTGTTGGCATGACAGAGACCAAAAACGGTTCTTTGTAAGTCCACCAGGTTGGCACACACGTAGCTGGTATTTTGGGCCCATTCCTCCATGCAGATCTCCTCTAGAGCAGTGAGTTTTGGGGCTTCACGGGGCAAACAACGGACTTCTTCACAAATTTTCTATGGGGCTAGGTCTGGAGACTGGCTAGGCCACTCCGGACCTTGAATGCTTTTTAGGGAAACCACTCCTTCGTTGACGAGTGAGTGTTTGAGCGGGATGTTTGGGATCATTGTCATGCTGGAAGACCCAGCCACGTTCCATCTTCAATGCTCTCACTGATGGAAGGAGGTTTTGGCTTAAAATCTCACGATACATGGCCCCGTTCATTCTTCCCTTAACACGAATCAGTCGTCCTGTCTCCTTTTCAGAAAAACTGCCCCAAAGCATGAAGTTCTAATGATCATTTTCACTCCATGGGATGAGATCTTTGGGATTTTGGTTTATCCAGGTCCTAAAATGTTTAACTGCATAGTGAATACACTGCACGAGATCTGATGTTGCACCAGACGGTTGCGTCAAGTGTTTTGCTTTTTCTTTTTCAGCGTTCTTCGGTGCTCACATGAATGCAGCGATCCACGTCCTTATGTATCTTTATTACGGGCTGGCTGCCTGCGGGCCAAAGATCCAGAAGTATCTGTGGTGGAAGAAGTACCTAACAATTATCCAAATGGTAGGTGGAGCTATACTTTAATGTGCATATGTTTCATGTCTGCATTGTTAGTTTAAGTGTATATATGCATATAACAACTAACCTTATCAGACCACTGACGTGTGAATGGACGGTGTATATCTGTGCTTGATTTATCACCAAAACTTTTTGGAGCTCGGTTGGCTCAGCTGTTTAAGATGCTAACCTGCCAACAGAGGGGCGTGTGTTTGGTCCTGGCAGTGCCTCCCAGCCAGATTGGGCCTCAAATGCTCACTTGATGGGGCTGTCTGAGGGATGGGAGGCTGGCCAATCGACTGCACTGCAATGGTGACCTCTGAAGAGCCCAGCAAATTTAAGGAAAATGCCTTGGGTTCTCTGAGTGTAGGCATCAGAACCGTCTGACCCTGACCAGGAAAAAGAGGATTGAGGGGGAAAAAGATGGATGTTGCCATTTTTCTCCCCAGTTCCCCCTGTTGACACTCCCACCCACATACCTTTGTCAGTGGAGGTAGGCCATGGGCCAACGAGTGTCTCAGTACAACTCACAACCTCCAACCATTTGCTTTTACAGAAGGCAGTGGAATTCTATGGTGAGAAAATGCCTGCATGGGGGAACTTCAGCGGTGCCCATCCTCCATCTTTGCCAGTGCCACAATAAGCCAACCAAACCTAACACCAAAGCGCCAGTCAAATTCATATTTAAGGAGCTAATATGTTTTCAATATTTATTTCTCTGTTCCAGATCCAGTTCCACGTCACCATTGGTCACACGGCTCTCTCGCTCTACACTGACTGCCCCTTCCCTAAATGGATGCACTGGTGCCTGATCGGTTACGCCCTGACCTTCATCGCCCTCTTTGGGAACTTCTACTACCAGACGTATCGTCGTCAGCCTCGCCGCGAAGGTCCGTCCAAGCCGAGCAAGGCCCTGTCTAATGGAGCTCCTAATGGAATTGTGGCCGCCAATAACGGCGTGACTGGCAAGATGGTGGAGAAGCCTGCAGTGGCAGAAAATGGGAGGAGGAAGAGGAAGGGCAGGGCCAAGCGTGACTAAGGTGGCGGCGGAGGAGGGAATTCTTGAGAACGACGAGACTTTGGTAGGGAACCAGTAACCACTAAGGGATGTCTGTTTGGAGAAGGCGCTAAGATTTACAGCACCAGTCAGCGGGTGCCTGATTCGAAAATATTTGATCCCTCTCTTCACAGCGGAGTGTTTTTGCCGTTTGTACACGTACGCAACACTGCAACGAGAATGAGATTCACGATCAAGAGGACCTGAGCTCTCTATCAAAGCTTAATGTCATTTCCAACATCCTTTGTATCCATCTGCCTCCATGTGTCTGCGTTTACCGTCCTTGTACTTTGGACATTTTTAGGTTTTTAGGCCAGTATAACACATTTGCCGCTACGTACAAGATCCAGTTAAAAACATCCTCTCATTCGATGATACGCCACCTATAATAAACTGACAGATTCGGTTCAGACAGAATACATTTATCACCCTGGCAGGACTGAAAAAATACAACAATACAACAATTACCGCACAGTAGAGCTGACCAGTGGGGATCCGGGGCCTTCAAGATTGTCCACAAGGATCCACGTGACTGTGGGTTTTCACCCTAAACGAAGAGGATCCCACTGTTTAATCAATTCATCTTGGACTTTTAGCTCTGGCTGGAAGGAAGACCTGCAAGTCCACCTTTTGGAAGATTCTAAATCCAATTACATAGTCATGATGAATTTGGAGTCATCATTTTTAACCCTGATAAGATTGACTCACCATGAATTACCAGCTTTTTAAAGTATGAAAATCAATATGGTTTCAAAAAGTACTACATTTATATTTAGGAGTTGCCCTGATCTAGAGTTTCAACTGATACAATGAGCAATCCAAGCGATTGAGGTTTAAGAGCCATGCTTAAGGGCCCAACAGTGGCAGCTTGGCTTGAATCCTGGACCTTCTGGTTAACAGCCCAGTGTCTGGTTGTGTAAAACACCTTAAGTGAAAATTTCCCTTAAGATTAAGTATTCACACCACAGGAACTGAGATGATTGTAGTCATACAATGCCGTGTATGGGGACTTTTAAGCTCCTACTTCAAGGCAGGCTCTTTTCTCAGAGCATAGGAACCCTGGTGATGTAAGTATGCATTGACTGGACCAGATGCAAGTGCCTATGTTGAGGGCAACTGCCATTTGTAAATATGCTTGTACACCGGTAGCTGTACAAACAACAAATCAAAACACAGACAAATGGACAGACAGTGAAGTCCAGGCTTTACTGAGCTTATATGTGGCAGAGAAGGCACGAGGTGGTTTTGAATCATCTAAGCGAAATTCACGTGGCTCACATCACTTCAGCGTTCCTATTGGTGGTGACCAAAAATGAATGTACTTCTCGAGGGAGCTCCACAGTTGGGTCCTCCCAAATTAGTCCCTAGAATTGCTTGGTGCAAAAGCAAGGCAGAGGGTTGGGGGATCAACCCAACAGTGATCTCTATCCAGCCCGGTGATGGACTGGCATCCATTTTAGGGTACATGATCACCTGTTCCCTGCAAGCCTGACCAGGATATGGGGGGATAAACCATGGAAAGGAATATCAGGCGACTATTGATCTGTTAGCTGGATGGTTTATTAATTAACCAGTGTTTCTGAACAATGTGCATGGAAAACGTGGGCTCTCACTGTTTAGCTCTATTTAATTCCCTTTCTCCAACTCAGCTCTATCATCAGGATTAATATTGGCATCCTACAGTAATATAATGGCATCAATTTAATTCATAAAAAAAAAATACATAAAGCCACCAAACTGCATTTTCCTGTGCGGCGGAACATCAAGTATTGCAACACTAAAGCATTAACAATTTGAATGTTTAGGCAAATTGTACTGCTTTATATCTAGTAGCAGAACGACAAACCGATGTGACTTATACTGATACGCTTTTTTGGTATTTATTTTCAAAAATGTATTATTTCATACTTTGCCATCGTTGTACTGTTTGTCACCAGGATCTGAGCGGCAGCTCTGTGATGACATTGAGCTCATGTATAAAACTGCATTCTCGGTTAAGTGACCATAATTAATTTGCCCCAGATATGTTGGCTGTAATCTCTCTGTCATAATAGAAACACGCTCTGATGCTGCCATTGCTCTCTGAAATCTTGCTCCATCTCATACCATTTTGAAGAATCATCCGAAATGCAATGCTCTTGTGTTTTGTGTTCTTGACTGTCTGATTTTATGTTGTATATGCTGTGCAATTTTGTACATCATGCTTTTAAAATAAACTGGGTGTCATGAAGGGACATTGTCTCATGCTGGGCCTTTTTATTTGGTAGTTCTACTGAACTGTTTAAAGCAGTTCTGGAGGCAAAAGGGGTCCATCCAAGTACTAGCAAGGTGTTCCTAATACAGTAGCCCCTGAATGTACAGTGGGGCAAAAAAGTATTTAGTCAGCCACTGATTGTGCAAGTTCTCCTAATTAGAAAGATGAGAGAGGTCTGTAATTTATCAGAGCTACACTTCAACTATGAGAGACAAAATAAGAAAAAAAATCCAGGAAATCACATTGTAGGATTTTTAAAGAATTTAATTGTAAATCATGGTGGAAAATAAGTATTTGGTCAATAACAAAAGTTCAGCTCAATACTTTGTAATATAACCTTTGTTGGCAATGACAGAGGTCAAACATTTCCTGTAAGTCTTCACCAGGTTGGCACACACTGTAGCTGGTATTTTGGCCCATTCCTCCATGCAGATCTCCTCTAGAGCAGTGATGTTTTGGGGCAACATGGACTTCCAACTCCCTCCACAAATTTTCTATGGGGCTGAGGTCTGGAGACTGGCTAGCTCCTCACTTCTAATTACTTTCTCCTTTTATTCTCTTCTTCTTTCATCCCTCGCTCTTATTCTTTTCCCTTCCTGCTTACCTTTTCCTCACCCTCCCCTTTTCCCATTCGTTTTATCATTACCCTCAACTTTCTTTTTTCCTTTTTCTCCACCCCCCATGTTTCTCACTACCCCCCGCTCCCCTCCACAAATTTTCTATGGGGCTGAGGTCTGGAGACTGGCTAGGCCACTTCAGGACCTTGAAAGCTTTTTACGGCGTCCCACGTCTTCGTTGCCGAGCGGTGTGTTTGGGATCATTGTCATGCTGGAAGGGACCAGCCACATTCCATCTTCATTGCTTCACTGATGGAGGAGGTTTGGCTTAAAAATCTCACCATACATGGCCCTGTTCATTCTCCTTAACACGGAATCAGTGTCCTGTCCCCTGTGCAGAAAAAAACAGCCCCAAAGAATGATGTTTCCACCCCCTGCTTCACAGTAGGTATGGTTGTGTTCTTGGGATTGCAACTAGCATTTTCTTCCTCAGTGAGTGTTTTTACCAAAAAGTTCTATTTTGGTTTCATCTGACCACATGATATTCTCCCAATCCTCTTCTGGATCATCCATATGCTCTCTGGCAAACTTCAGACGGGCCTGGACATGTACTGGCTTAAGCAGGGGGGCACGCCTGGCACTGCAGGATCTGAGTCCCTCTCGGCGTAGTGTGTTACTGATGGTAGCCTTTGTTACTTTGGTCACAGCTCTCTGCAGGTCATTCATCAGGTCCCTCCGGGTAGTACTGGGATTTTTGCTCACCGTTCTCATGATCATTTTGACCCCACGGGATGAGATCATGCGTGGGGCTCCAGATCGAGGGAGATTATCAAAGGTCTTTTATGTATTCCATTTTCTTACAATTGCTCCCACAGTTGATTTATTCACACCAACCTGCTTGCCTATTGTAGATTCACTCTTCCCAGCCTGGTGCAGGTCTACAATTTTCTTCCTGGTGTCCTTCGACAGCTCTTTGGTCTTGGCTATGGTTGAGTTTGGAGTCTGACTGTACAGGAAATGACAGAAATGACTGAAAATTACAGACCTCTCTCATCTGTCTAAGTAAGAGAACTTGCACAATCAATGGCTGACTAAATACTTTTTGCCCCACTGTATTTAATAAAGAAGTTGATCAGTCTAAAGTCCTCATTTTTAAAATCATTTTGCAGCCAATAGCAATGCTGAAAATGCCTGGGTGTGACACATGGTCCTGGATTGTGGTGGATCCTAAGCAGGGCACTGGACGATCACAATGCATCACACGCTCATTCACTCAAAACTTGGAGCAATTTACCCACATGGGGAGAACATGCCCACACAGACAGTAACCAGATCTCAGCAGTAACCTGGTCCCTGGAGCTGTAAACCACACTATCAGGTATAAAACAGTGAGCATTATTCTGTGGATGGTGGTGGCCTAGTAGTTAAGGAACTATGGACCAGAGGTTCAAATTCCACCTCTGCCACTGTTGGGTCCTTGAGCAAGACCCTTAAAACACAATTGCTTGGATTGTAAGACTGTATCAATTGTAAGACGCTCTGGATAAGGGCATCTGCTAAATGCTGTAAATGTTATTCCAGCTTCACAGGAACATAAAACAATGATGGATGAACAAGAGATTTACCAAAGTGATGAGTCTGTGCGATATTAAAGTGATTTATTACACAGCCTTGCCATTTAACCTAATCATACAGTATTTAACCATTCACATTTCCCAACTGCTTTTCTTACTTAGGAATCGGTTTGATGCTACCTAAAGACCACAGAAGGTCACAAACTGCTGAATGACATGAACTTTCCTCCACAGTCACTTGTCCTAAACCCCATCAAGCATTTATGGGAAAATGCAAAAAGTAAGCCAAGCATTCAGTAACATCACAAGATGCTCTTTCAAATATTGCGAAATCATGCTGGATCACATGCAGCTCGAGGGCAGATTCTCATTACAGAAAAGAAGGACCATACCAAATACTAATCAAATCTGAGTCTCCCCACACCATTGAACTTAAGGAAAAATGCCAAATAGAAAGGAACGGAGCTTCAGGGGTCCTGAGCACCCAAACAGTCCCCCCACAGGGGTGCTGTTTTTTAAAATAGAAAGACTGTACATTTTAATGCAATTTTAGACTGTCATCCAAACACTTGTGAAGGAAGAACATCTGACATGGGTAGGGACACTGTGACTGGAAAGACACCAACAACTCTGAGAAAACTTCCATTAATGCTGAACTTGTGAGCTAGCTAGCCAAGCTATTACTTGGATCATACCATTTGTGAGAAATGGGGGACTGCTGTATTTCTGGTGTTAAAAACATTACATTAAACCATTAAACCTTGTCAGAAAAAACTTCAGTTTTAAAAAACAACATCAATAAAAAAATGACTTTTTTTAGGGGTGCACCCCTAAAAAGTTGCTAGACACGCCTCTGTACCAAAATATGTTCAGTTACTCTGATTGCCATCATCACAGTCTCTCCCCTCGACATAAAGAAGCTCCTCATCCATCTTGCTTTGGTATTTCCTTCCATATTCATTCTCTCTCATTTCAAACCCTGCCAGACGGAAACCACAAACCAGCTGCCTCACATCGCGGGGTGCCACCCCGTCTCTTTCTTTCTATCAGTCACAAGTGACGAGGGTCTCGAAGGACCAATCAGAGACGAGCCTTTCTTCCTCCTTCTCTGCTGGAGAGACAAAAGTTTCCATAGCAACTGTACACGGATTCTCTCCTCCCCCATCTGCTCATATGGGAGCTCAGCACTCAGAGCTCAGATAGCAGCCCATCCAAAGGATGTTAAAAACACACCACTAAATCACTCGATCACTCTTTTCCTGCCATACTGTACATCTAGCTGGATGTACTTACAGTTACAGCACTTGTCAAACGCCAGGGTGCTTTCTCGTTCTCATTAGCCAGCACAAATAGCCTACAGTCCAAGGACACATCAAATTACACCATGTAAGGACTCGGTGAACCAATAATAAAATATAATAACAAGCAGTGCCAGTCTTCCCTTCAGTCCCAGATAAAGAGAAAAAATCTTCACTTGGGCTTTAAGGAGATCAGGAATCAGGGAAAATTCACTCCACCACCTGGGTGCAGCACAGAAAAGTTCTGACTCAGGGCTTCCTCCAGTTGACTGTCCTGTTGAGGCATGACTGAGGCTTGGATGGCCACAGCACTGAAGAGTTTATGTCTGTGTAGGACCACCACCAAGGTGACAATCCCAGTAGAGGTTAAATACCTGGGAGAGGTGAAACATTGTCAAGAACCAAAAAAGAAGTCCAAAAAAAGAAGTGTTCACATTGGTGGACTGTGGTAGCCTACCACTTAAGGTACTGGACTATGGATCAAAAGGTCAAGAGTTCAAATAACCATGTCTTAATTAGATTAACAACTGTGGTGGCCTAGTGGTTAAGGTACTGGACTATAGACTAAAAGGTCCAGGGTTCAAAACCCACCTCTGCCAGGCTGTCATTGTTGGGTCCCTGAGCAAGGCCCTTAACCCAGTGTTGCTTGGATTGTAAGACTGTATCAGTTGTAAGTGGCTCTGGATAAGAGCGACTGCTAAATGACTAAATCTAAGTGTTATGGAACTGATTTGTGTGAATACAAGCACTATTATAGCCAGATGTAACATTTTCCAATCCCATTTTTGTCCATCAGAGTGCTAGATGGCAAGGCTCCAGAGAGCACTCGCATTGAGTATGGTGATCTTAGACTTGTGTGCGGCTGCTTGGCCATGGAAACCCGATCCATAAAACTCCCCGCAAACACTTCCTTTCCTGAGCGCTGCAATCCATGACAGACAATCTATAAGCCTGGTCCCATTCTGTGAACTTTACAGCTATTCTTACATGCTTTCAGTTTACAATAGAAGCACTTACAGTTAATCAGGCAGCTCTTGCTGGGCAGAAATCTAATACTGACTTAGAACAAGGTGGCATCTGGTGACAGTGAGCCTGAATGCTCTGCCATAGGGTCATTGCTATCATTAACGATTACTGATATAACGTAGCTGTATACTTGACTTTAAGATGAGTAATAGTATGTGAACCTCTAGGATGATTTCAATCAGCTGTGAGTGGGCACCCTGTTGAGCAGAAAGTCTGCTCTTCACAACATGTTTGTGGAAGTGTATCATGGCACGAACAAAAGTGCTTCATGAGAACCTCAGAAAACCTCAGTTGTTGATGCTCATGGCTGGAAAAGGTTACAAAATCATCTCTAGAGTCGGACCCCGCCATTCGACAGTGAGTCAGATTGGGTACAAATGGAGGAAATTTAAGACCATTGTTACCCTCCCCTGGAGTGGTCGACCAACAAAGATCACTCCAAGAGCAAGGTGTGTAATGGTCTACAAGATCAGAAAGGAATCCAGGGTGACTTCTAAGCAACTCAAGGCATATGTCAGATTGGATAATGTTCATGAGTCCATCATCAGGAGAACGCTAAACAACAATGGTGTGCATGGCAGGGTTGCAAGGAGCAAGCCACTCCTCTCGATCCTGAGCCACAATCTCCATCTGCATTCTCTCTCCATCTCCCCTCTCTCCTGTTCTTAGTTCTGTTTAATAAACTCATTGTTTAATTCCTAGTCTGTGGTGTGTCCGTTTTGTGAGTGTTGGGTTCCTAGCTTTAAAATAGGTGGCGTTAAAGTAGGTGGACCCATTCCGGCACATTCCCATGAATTCCACATTAATTCTGAATCACATTAACAAATTCTAAAGGAATATGTCAGGACACCTGTCCGTGAACTGAATCTCAAGAGAAGGTGGGTCATGCAGAAAGACAACGACCCTAAGCACACAAGCCGTTCTACCACAGAATGGTTAAAGAAGAATAAAGGTCCTGTTTTGGAATGGCCAAGTCAAAGTCCTGACCTAATCCAATAGAAAGTTTGTGCAGGAAATTCATGTGAGGAAACCAACCAACATCCCAAAGTTGTGTGTGAGGGGAGGTTGTCACACCAGATACTGAAAGCAAACGTTCACATACTTTTGCCACTCACTAATATGTAACATTGGATCATTTTCCTCGATAAATAAATGACCAAGTATAATATTTTTGTCTCATTTATTTAACTGGGTTCTCTTGATCTACTTTTAGGACTTCAGTGAAAATCTGATGATGTTTTAGGTCATATTTATGCAGAAATATAGAACATTCCAAAGGTTTCACAAACTTCCAAGCACCACTGTACACCACGGCATTAATCCAGAGAAATAAGGTCCTTGGTAGAAGTTAACTCGAGGATAAGACCACGCCCGGCGATTACGTCAGTGCGCTCGCATCTCTTTCCGGTGGATGCTGGCTGGTGGTCCTGCGGCGCCGGATGCTGTGTATCTTTAGACACGCCATTCATTAGTGCGGGACAAACGGGATGCTGACACGGTAAGAGCTGTTTTCGAAATCCTTTTTACTTTTGGGATGGAAAAAATCGCGGAGCGTCTGTGCACACAGTTTAGGATTGCACATACCCCTGATACCTATTTATGGTGATAAACAATGCGACCTAAATAGCTCAGACTAAAGCGAGAAGACTCTTCAGGTTATAAAAGCACTAGTACCTTAGTCTCTGGTGTTTTGATATTTCGAAATACGCAAAAATACGCAAAAATACGCCCTGCCCATTTATAATTTACTAGCCTATTTATATCGAGCTGGGTCACTGGAAGAAGGATACGAGTGAACGGTGGTCCAGAGGCCTGACAGGGACGGTGAATAGACCTTGGCTAGGAAATTTAATGTTGCTTGTTTATGACTGATCACATAATTATTTGTTTATTAAATTATGGACCGTGCGTAAAACGCGTAAAACCATCCATCGCCGGTGCGCCTGTAAAGACCAGATGCTCATTTAATAGCGGTCTGTAAACGTGTGCCATTATTTTAGGTCAATGGACGTAGCCTATATTTAAGCCTTTTTTTTAATTGCACAATTTAGAACGATAATAATCAATTCCTATTTATAGAGCTGATCTCTATTTGTGACTGGCAAATGAGAGCGATTTTGCCAGCATTGCCAGTGCATGCCAATGTTTGCATTAGCTTTCAGACTCCTGGTTTTAAAATGGTGAGATTATATGATTAAGACTTGAAAGATTCCCTTTTGTGTAGCTAACGGGTATGGATGATGGGCGACGTGTGATCAGTCACAACCGCCGCCATGAATCCTGCCACAGGCGGCGCTGCAGATCCGCGTCAGCCAGACAATAGCACCGTGAAGCATCAGCAGCAGCAGCAGCAGCGGGCGCCCTCTCCGGCCAGATTTAAAGACGCGACACCGAAAACGCCCTCGAAAAGCGGATCAGCCAAACTCGTTTCAGCCAAACAGGGCGGCAAGAACAGCCGGAGCAGCTCCCCGGTGGCCGGTAAAGACAAGCAGGCAGCAAAAGGTGCGGCCGCTGTCCAGCCGAGCGGTGCTGAAAGCCCGACAGTCAGGCGTGCGGAGAAGGCCAAAAAAATCGAGGAGCGCCACAGCTCCACGGAAGACGCCGACGATCCTCCGTTAAAACCCGACCGCGTCGTGTCCGATCAGCCCAGCTCCTCAAAATCCTCCCAGAACAAAACGAAGAACCCGAGAGGAAAAGACGCAGCGGGGAGCGCAGCCAAGCAGGGGGGCAATAATCATAACACGGTGGGATGCGGGCCTGGCTTCTGGAGGGAGGGCTGCTTACAATCTGAACTCATCCAGTTTCACATGAACAAGAGCCTGAAGAAAGAAGGGAACATGCACGCCAAAGCAGCGAGCTCCATCATGACCGGGATAGAGATCTCTCCCGATGCGCCCAACAGATCTGCAGAGGCTCATGTCGAACAGGACTTACGCGATGAAATTGAGAAACTCGGCGATGAAAACGACAACCTCAAGGTAGGCCTGGATTGCATCACATCCGTGTAAACACCATAGTGTAATATGTGCAAGAAATCCAGCCTATATAGTGACATCCACATACAATTCTGTCTGTTAATATTTATTTAGTTTCTGTGTATTTTAACTAGTACTATTAACTTATTAATTAGATTACTTAGTTAATTCTTACATGTATCATCTACGCCGCCCAAGGAGGATGGCTCCCTTTTTGAGTCTTGGTCCTCCAAGGGTTTGTACCTTAGACTTTAGGGAGTTTTTACTTGCCACTGTCACCCTAGGTTTCCTCAGTTTGGGATTGGCCACATACTTTAGGAGATGACCTAAAATTGTAAAGTTGCTTTGAGATGCTCCATTGTAAAAAGCGCCATATAGATAAATCTGACTTGACTTGACATAAACACTTCATAATATTTATGTACAGCCCAGTTAATATCTATATAAAGACCACATAGTAATACTAACATACACAGCAATACAATAGTGTCCATACTAATACCACAAAATAATATCCACTTCAATGTCACATAGTAATATCAACATATACGCCACATAAATATTCATGTAAACACACTTAGTAATGTCCTAATAATGTCACTATAAACACCACATAGTAAGATACATAAACACTGTATAATAGCTACATAAACCCCAGGTAATAATATTATCATAAGAACATCAGATAGGAACCTCCACAAAAACACCACATATCCATGGAAACGCCACACAATGTCCAAATAAATACCACATAGTAATAGCCACAAAAACACCACATAATAATATCCATCAACACCACAAATGTATCTAAACCCCAGATAATATCATCATAAACACCACTTCATAACATCCACTTGAACAGTGTGAAATATATCTAAGCCCCATATAATATCTACAACCCCAAGCCAGAAACTGTTGGGACGGTATGCAAAATACAGATAAAAAATATATGCAGTGTTCCTTACACTTTTTTGGAAGAAATGGACACCGTGTGCTCTAGACCAAAGACAAAAAGGACCATCCAGACTGTTATCAGCATCAAGTCCAAAAGCCAGGCACTTCATTTCATTTGTTAATAAACATCCAATCTCGCATTTCAGGCCTGCAACACATTCCAAAAATGTTGGGACGGGAGCAATTTAGAGCTAGTAATGAATTAAAATAAACTAAATATTGATGTGGTTTCAAACAGGATCTCAACCGGTGATTATAGTCATAATTTGGTACAAAGCAGTATCCAGGAAAGGCCGAGTCTTTGAGGAGTAAAGATGGGCAGGGGATCTCTAGTGGTCAACAAGTGTGTGAGAAAATGACTGAAATGTTTAAAAATCAATGTTCCTCAAAGAAAGACTGGACATATTTCCATTCCAGCTTTTTTCTGATTTGGCCTGTTTTGTATTTCTTGTGCATGCATGGACATCGCTGGAAAAGATGACGTCTTGAAGGCAGCTTATGTTGCTCTAAGATCTCAGTGTACTTTTCTGCATTAATGCTGCATCACAGAAGTGTGCATGACCTTTACCAAGGGCTCTGACCCCATACCATGACAGAGCCTGGCTTTTGGATTTCTTCCTGATAACAGTCTGGATGATCCTTTTTGTCTTTGCTCTGGAGCACACGGCATCCATTTCTTCCAAAAAAGATCTGGAAAACTGACTGATCTGGGCACAATCCCCTTTTCCACTGTGTGAAGATCCATCCTACTGCTTCTGAGCCCAGAGAAGTCGACACCACTTCTGGACATGGTTAACACGAGGCTTCTTTTTTGCACAGTAATGTTTTAAATGGCATTTGTGAATGTAACTGCATATTGTAGTGCTTGATAAAGGTTTGATAAAGTAATCCCTTGCCCATGTGGTTCTATCAGCTATTGATGAATGATGGTTCTTGATGCAGTGCCGTCTGAGGGATCGGAGATCTCGGGTCTTCAGTTCAGGCTTGTGCCCTTACCCGTTACGCACTGAAATTCTTCCAGATTCCTTGAATTGTTTAATGATATTATGCACTGTAGAGGAAGATATATGTAAATCCCTTCCAGTCCTTTGAGGTACATTGTTTTTCATGTTATTTAAACTGGAGATCTTCTGCCCATCTTTACTCTTCAGACACTCAGCCTCAGTGGATACTGCTTTTGTACCAAATCATGATTATAATCACCTGTTGACATTACCTGTTTGAGATCACATCATTATTTAGTTTCCAAATTCATTACCAGCCATAAATTGCCCCCGTCCCAACTTTTTTGGAATGTGTTGCAGGCCTGAAATGCAGTAATGGATGTTTATCAACAAATGAAATGAAGTTGACCAGAAAAAAAACATGAAATGTCTCAGGTTTATACTGTCTGCAATGAAATGAACGTCAAATTAAATGTGAGGAGCAATTTTTTTTCTTAATTTGCATTTTCCATACCGTCCCAGCTTCTTCCTAATTGGGGTTGTATTTAGGATAACACTCCCCCTCTTGTGATCTATGGCTTCAATAAATACCACATAGTAACATCCATATAAACACCACTTCATACTCCTCACATATTAATGCAGGATAATACCAGCACCTTCTCACACTAATCTGATTGCGTTTGTTTTATTAGCATGAAATAGACGAAATGCGGGCAGAGATGGACGAGATGAGGGACACGTTTTATGAGGAAGACGCATGCCAGCTGCAGGACATGAGGCGCGAGCTGGTCAGAGCCAATAAGAACTGCCGGATCCTGCAGTACCGCGTGAGGAAAGCAGAACGCAAGCGGCTGCGCTATGCAGAAACGGGCGAGGTCGACGGAGAGCTGCTGCGGAGTCTGGAACAAGACTTGAAGGTGACTTGAAGTGTGTTAGATCATTGGTTCCCAACCTTTTTGTCCTTGGAACCCCCTCATGAGTATGTAAGAAAAGCGTCGCCCTCCCCCAGTCCACACACACAGACTAAAAGAATAAAGTGATTCATTGCAAATCTTTTATGGCAAAAAAATAGCTTGAATTATAGGGTTTGCTCTTTTTCTCTTGGGGTCATTTTGGTTTTTTTTACATTTTGGCTTCTTTTCTCTTTTTAAGACAGCTAAACATTTAGCTACATCAAACATAAGCAGGACATTTTTATTATAACATCCCAATAGAGTAGACCTGTACACACACATCCTTAAAAGAATAACAATGAATCATTATGTGTAATAAATCCCTACTCTTTTGTAGATAAAGTATCTTTTAAGCAATTTTCTATACAGATTTTTCTCTAGTCAGTATGTTTTTTGTATTTTGACAAACTCAGTGCACCTCAGAGGAGAGAAAGCCTCGCGCACCCCTGTGACATTCGGTGACTCCTGTTTGGGGGTGTTGGTACAGACCGCAGGTTGGGAACCATGGTGTTAGACTACTGTGCCCTGTAGAAAGAAACACCATAGCTAAAACAAAGCCATCTGCCGGAAACAGTCTCCGAGAGCCAGGGTTCAAATCCTGGGTGAGGCTTGGAGAGCATCCATGGAACCTCTACCTGAACCCGGTCCATGCCTTATGAGCTAAATAATATGAAGTAAAACTCTGACTTTCTGTTCCTGGTCAGCATGCGAGTAGGTTCCCAATCTTCACTTGCTTTATTTCCAGGTGGCTAAGGATGTATCTGTAAGACTCCACAATGAGCTGGAAAACGTGGAGGAGAAAAGAACAAAAACAGAGGAGGAGAACGAAAGGCTGAGGCAGCAGCTAATCGAGGTGGAGGTGACCAAACAAGCTTTACAGAACGAGCTGGACAAAGCAAAAGATGTAAGATAAAGTCAGAATAAAAGTACATACTCATTGAAAAGGCTCAGCCTCCATTACACTGAGTTGTATTGTTATCATTAACTTCACAATCTGCTGTACTTCCATAAGGCATCTCTGAAACGAAGAGGCAAAGATGGTCAGAAGACAGAAAGGAAGACGCCACAGACCCCGACAGAGGTAATATCAGTAACATCTGATTACTGTTTCAGTGCATTGTTTTATTGTTTTAAAATAATGACCTAGGAGCACCAAACCTCTCTCGGTTACTACTGATGATGATCTCTACTGCTGAAATGACAAGCATATGGTACAAAGGGAAAGTAATCATTTTTTTTATATTGTGTTTTACTGATAATAGATTTGGGCCACAGGTTCATCATCTCAGCAGTAGAGATTACTTATGACCAGTGTTAATTTTGTTGACGAATGATTTATCATAGTTTTCGTCAAAGACCCGATGACTAAACTAAAATGAATTGAAAACGACAAGAACTAGGACGAAATTAATTGAAACTCTTATCAACGAATAAAAACGAGACGATGTTTGGCAGAGACGACATCCAATCAGATCTGACAAGTTAGAAAAAGATCCAATCATAACTTGAGTATATGTGGAAAGGCGGGATGAGTTGGGTAGCGATCCAATCAGTAATGCGCTTTGATGTGAGCCTGGGAAGATCATACTAGCTTGACAATATCAACACCTGAGAGAAAGAGGAGAGTCGATATATGGACACATTTCTCACGTTATATCAAGGAAAACAAGACTCTTTGTAAATCGTGTGGGGCGCCATCTCAGGTAAAAACACAACAAATTTTAAACAACATCTGCAGGCAGGTCATCTTGAAACTGAAGTCAAGCTATCAGCTCCTAAATGCAAATAAAGTAGGGATTAAAATATGTTTTCAGTTCGTGGCGTGGATATATTTTAACTTTGTCTAAAAAGTGTTCATATTGTCTTTAGGGAGTATTCGAGTAACATAACTCCATTTCATATTGTAATTATGAATAAATGCATATAGAGCAGCACATACAGTGGGGCAAAAAAGTATTTAGTCAGCCACTGATTGTGCAAGTTCTCCTACTTAGAAAGATGAGAGAGGTCTGTAATTTTCATCATAGCTACACTTCAACTATGAGAGACACAATGAGAAAAAAAAAATCCAGGAAGTCACATTGTAGGGGTTTGTAAAGAATTTAATTGTAAATTATGGTGGAAAATAAGTATTTGGTCAATAAATTTGGTTCAGCTCAATACTTTGTAACATAACCTTTGTTGGCAATGACAGAGGTCAAACGTTTCCTGTAAGTCTTCACCAGGTTTGTACAAACTGTATCTGCTATTTTGGCCCATTCCTCCATGCAGATCTCCTCTAGAGCAGTGATGTGTTGGGGCAACACGGACTTTCAACTCCCTCCACACATTTTTTATGGGGTTGAGGTCTGGAGACTGGCTAGGCCACTCCAGGATCTAGAAATGCTTTTTACGGAGCCACTCCTTCGTTACCCGAGCGGTATGTTTGGGATCATTGTCATGCTAGAAGACCCATCCACGTTCCATCTTCAAAGCTCTCATTGATGGAAGGAGGTTTTGGCTTAAAATCTCATGATACATGGCCCCATTCATTCTTCCCTTATTCCGGATCAGTCGTCCTGTCCCCTTTGCAGAAAAACAGCCCCAGAGCATGATCATTCCACCCCCATGCTTCACAGTAGGTATGGTGTTCTTGGGATGCAACTCAGCATCCCTTTTCCTCCAGTTGAGTTTTTACCAAAAACTTCTATTTTGGTTTCATCTGACCACATGATATTCTCCCAATCCTCTTCTGGATCATCCGTATGCTCTCTGGCAAAGTTCAGATGGGCCTGGACATGTACTGGCTTAATCAGGGGGACACGCCTGGCACTGCAGGATCCGAGTCTCTCTTGGCATAGTGTGTTACTGATGGTAGCCTTGTTACTTTAGTCCCAGCTCTCTGCAGGTCATTCATCAGGTCCCTCCGTGTAGTTCTGGGGTTTATGCTCACCATTCTCATGATCATTTTGACCCCAGGGATGAGATCTTGCGTGGAGCCCAGATCGGGGAGATTATCAATGGTTTGTATGTATTCCATTTCTTACAATTGCTCCCACAGTTGATTTATTCACACCAACATGCTTGCCTATTGTAGATTCACTCTTCCCAGCCTGCTGCAGGTCTACAATTTTCTTCCTGGTGTCCTTCGACAGCTCTTTGGTCTTGGCTATGGTTGAGTTTGGAGTCTGACTGTTTGAGGCTGTGGACAGGTGTCTTTTATACAGGTAACAAGGTCAAACAGGTGCCATTAATACAGGTAATGAGAGGAGGACAGAAGAGCTTCTTTAAAAAGTTGTTACAGGTCTGTGAGAGCCAGAAATCTTGCTTGTTTGTGGGTGACCAAATACTTATTTTCCACCATGATTTACAGTTAAATTCTTTAAAAGTCCTACAATATGATTTCCTGGATTTTTTTTCTCATTTTGTCTCTCATAGTTGAAGTGTAGCTATGATGAAAATTTCAAACCTCTCTCATCTTTCTAAGTAGAAGAACTTGCACAATCAGTGGCTGACTAAATACTTTTTTGCCCCACTGTATGTGAGGGAAAGTGGTGTTCTTAGATCATTCTTTTAGTACATTGAGCCATGTTAAGTTTTGTTCATGTTGAGCGTTTTAGTCTACCCCGGCTACTGCTGCATTTGGGCTAGGAGAGTGCAGTTGGTCGAACACTGTACACTGCTGAAGTTCAAAATCTTGCTGGTGCCCTAGATGATTTGCCATGTTGTAGGTACAGCGAGCTTTACAACAGATCGACTTCCCAGACATATTGCATTTAGCCTTTGCGTTTTCTCTCAAAGTGGAGCCATACTTTTGAACGAGCCATACTTTTCCGCGTCCATCTTCTGCTAATTCTGTAGAGTAACAAAACAAACTATGTGATGGCGTACGTGATTACATGACACACCTGCCAGACAGGTGCATGCTTTGACGTATTTGAAGCATAAAATGCGTTAGTAGGAACCGATAAGTGGAATCGAATTTCTATTTTTTCAATGGGTACCCAGTTCCTGGAACTGGCTCCGAATCAGAACCACAATTTGGCTTTGAGAAGTTGCCTCTACAGATAAAAGCTGATCTCCTGTAAAATTTAAGCTATCGAACAAGCAAAGGCAACATTGTCTTTATTCTCACGAGTTATGAGGAAAGCCCAGCCTTAATCATTCATACAAGTTGAGTTTTACTTTGTGTTTTCTTATGGAAGTATTGTAGGCATCACCCTTGACTCTATCTGGATTTATGAACGTTGTCAAATCAACAGCTGATTTAATGTGTCTGCAGGAGGAAAACGATGACCTGAAATGCCAACTGTCCCTGATTAAAGAAGAAGCTGTACTGATGAGGAAGAAGATGGCGAAGATTGACAAAGAGAAGGATCGCCTGGAGCAAGAACTGCATAAGTACCGCTCCTTCTATGGCGACGTCGACAGTCCCCTTCCTAAGGGCGAGGCTGGTGGTCCACCTACCACTCGTGAGTCTGAGCTGAAGCTGCGTCTCCGCCTGGTCGAAGAGGAGGCCAACATTCTGGGCCGGAAGATCGTGGAGTTAGAGGTGGAGAACCGAGGGCTGAAGGCAGAGCTGGATGATTTGCGAGGGGAGGAGCTGGCAGGGGGCTCGGCCGACCCGTCGACCCGCGAGCAGAGCGAGGTGCTGTCCGAGATGCGGCAGCAACTGCAGCTGGTCGAGGACGAGGCCGAGTTGCTGCGACGCAACCTCGCGGACATGGAGGACCAAAACAAGAGGGTGACGGTCGAGCTCAATAAGCTCAAGTACAAGGCGGGGTTGCACGAGGGCTCCCGCCACAGCGCCGCTGGAGCGGACAGCGCCAAGGCCGAGGCCCTCCAGGAGGAGCTCAAGGCCGCCAGGCTCCAGATCAACGAGCTGAGCGGGAAGGTCATGCAGCTGCAGTATGAGAATCGCATACTTCTGTCCAACATGCAGCGCTACGACCTGGCCTCGCACCTTGGCATCCGATCCAGCCCTCGGGACAGCGATGCTGAAAGTGACGGAGGCCGCAGAGAGAGTGACGATGACTCGTCTCGCCTGCCGCCACACCGCAAGCGCGAGGGCCCCATCGGTGGAGAGAGCGACTCGGAGGAAGTCCGCAATATCCGATGCCTCACCCCGACCCGCACTCTGTACTCCCCCGACGGACGTTTTTTATCCCGAAGCCTGAAGGACCGGCAGCAGATGATTGACATTCGCATGGAGGCCGAGCGTCTGAGCAGGACCATTGACAGACTGATCGCCGATACAAGCACCATCATCGCGGAAGCTCGAGTCTACGTGACCAACGGCGAGCTGTTCGGCCGCATGGACGAGGACGAAGAAGGCGGCCGAGTACGTGAGCACGAGCTTCTGTACCGCATCAACGCCCAGATGAAAACCTTCCGGAAGGATCTCCAGAGTTTTATTGATCGATTAGATGTTCCCAAACCAGAGGATAGAGAAAATGAAGAGCCTCTGTCCGTAAGTCCACACAAACACAAGGCTGTTACCAGACAAACGTTACTTAAGTACCCATAAACTGCGTTCTGATCTTCATTCAAGTTCATTCAAGCTTACTGGACATAAATTACTCACCCTATGCATGTTTAAGGTGGTAGTAGCTTCAGGCTCCTGTAGATGGCGTTGCACGAGGATGATCAGGCTATAAATACCTGTGGAGTGTGCGACGGGATTCATAGCTTGAGAAGAGGTGGTACAGTACAGTGAATGTCTCTTTCGATAATTGCTTCACAATTCTTGCCTGGAAGCGAAGCGATTTATATTCACAAGCCATAGAACACCCCGGTGGTCCCTGTCCCTTTGGGAATTTCCTATAGACTGGGATTTTTGCACTGCTGGTAGACCGTACACTTTCATACACCTGTACATACAGCTACTTCCTTCACATTATGAACTTTGGCACACCATCATTGACATCTGCTTTGCCATTTTCCACACATCGAGCGAGACATTCACTGTACTGTACCACCTCTTCTCAATCTACAAATCCCATCGCACACCGTGCAGGTATTTATAGCCTGATTATCCTCGTCCTAGTACCTGAAGGTACTACCACCTTAAAGTCATTTTTATCTGGTGAGCTAACATTTTTGGTTAAAGTAAAAAGCAAAGCATAGTGTTTTAGTCTTACTTAGACACCAGTCCATTGCAACCAACAGATGACCAAACCACTCCGTGGGACTGTGGTAGCCTGACGGTTAAGGTGCCGGACTATGGACCAGAAGGTCCAGGGTTCAAATCCCACCTCTGCCAAGCCACGACGGTTGGCTCCCTGAGCAAGACCCTTAACCCACAATTGCTTGGATTGTAAATTGTAAGTCAGTTGTAAGTTGCTCTGGATAAGGGCGTCTGCTAAATGACATAAATGTAAATGTAAACGCACCACCCAGTTATCACATTGCAAATCCCAACCGGAATTCGAAACCCACTCTGTAGACAGGGTACCAGTCCAATGCAGGGCGCATGCCCACTCACAGGAACCCACACAGTCAAAGAGAACATACAAAACGCACAGACAGATTTATCTCTATAGTGCTTTTTACAGTGGAAGACTGTCAACGCAGCTTTACAATTTTACATTATCTTATGATATCTAAGGCCAATCCTAAACTGAACAAGCCTAGGGTGACAAGGAAAACCCCCAAAACATTATAAAGAAGAAACCTTTGGGGGACCAAGACTCAAAAAGAGACCCAACCTCCTTGGGCAGCTTAGATGTTAACCAAGTTGTCTAATTAATAAGTTCATAGTAATAGTTGAAATAAACAGAAACTACATAAATATTAACAGAGAGAACATATTTCAAATATAGAGAAGCATATTGAACATACAATGACATTTTAGAGAAAATGAAATATTATTATAATGAAAAGTGTAATAAAACAGAGAATATAAAAGCTATAGCATATAAGCCAATAATGAAGAGAAATATTGAAAGGAATAATGCACTGGTTGGTCCGGGATTTGAACCCAGGTCTCTGAAGCTGTGAGCCTGTGTGCATTTAAACTAATTAGACAAACACAACCTCATACACTCACCAATCACTCTATTAGGTACACCTTGCTTCTACACTCATTGTCCATTTGATCAGTTCCACTTACCACATAGAAGCACTTTGTAGTTCTACAACTGCAGACTGTAGTCCATCTGTTTCTCTACATACATTGTTCTCTAATGGTCAGGACCAGCCAGATCAGGTACTGCTTGGATGGTGGATCATTCTCAGCACTGCAGTGACACTGGTATGGTGGTGGTGTGTTAGTGTGTGTTGTGTTGGTATGAGTGGATGAGATACAGCAGTGCTGCTGGAGTTTTGAAACACCTCAGTGTCACTGCTGGGCTGAAAATAGTCCACCAACCAAAAATGTCCAGACACCAGCATCCTATACAGCAATCTTGTATGAAGGATTAGAGGATGACTAACACAAACTGTGCAGCAACAGATGAGAGACTATCTGACTTTACATCTACAAGATGGAGCAAGACGGTATCTCTAATAAAGTGGACAGTGAGTGAACACAATGTATAAAAACTCCAGCAGCACTGCTGTGTCTGATCCAATCGTACCAGAACAACACACACTAAGACACCACCAACAAACCCCCCAAATAGTACCTGATCTGTGCCGGTCCTGTGGGGGTCCTGACCATTAGAGAACAGATTAAAGGATGCGAACAAAGTATGTAGAGAAACAGCTAGTAGAACTACAAAGTGCTTCTTTATGGTAAGTGGAACTCCTAAAATTGACAATGAGTGTAGAACAAGGAGGTGTACCTAATAAAGTGACGGGTGTGTCCACTTAAGATTCCAATAGGCAAACCCTTGTATTTCATGACTGGTTTACTTTTGTAAGCAACTTCTTCAAGTCATGCCAAGGTCTTGACTCTGGGGTTGGGTTACACCTGATTTTCAGAGAAGAGGGTCACCAACTTTCCCAGTGTTATAAGTTCAGCAGACTATGTCTATCTACTTTGACTTGGCTGAAGATGAGACTGCATTTTCTGAGTAATTAATTCCAAGGGGTTCACAAACATTTTCTGTAACAGCAGGTCCTCGATCACTATCACTAATATTCTGTGAGGCTAATATTGTGGCAAAAGTATGTGAACCTCTAAGATGCTTGTTAACATGCTTGTTTTTAATCTTGTTAGTAGTTTTCCAAGAATGTTGTGATTAGTATAAGAATAAATGGGAAATACTGCAGAGTGAAAAAGCTGATCAAATTCCCTCCTACATCTCATTAATTCCCTTTGCTTCTTGTCTTCCTTTTACATAAATCACCATCCAGATGTTTCAGCCTATCATTTTGCTCATCCTTATTCTTGTTTTATTTTCCTCTCTATCATATGCTACTATATTCAAACTGGTCTTTCTTTTTACCCTTTTCTTTGTTCTATAAACACCCCATCATTTTTCGTTGCAGCCACATTGTTTTGTTTCGTTCCGTTCTCTTTTGTTGCCCTTTTCGATTGATTTTGGACATGTCATTAAGGTTAGACAAGGTACAGGAGGCTTTCCGGCATCGGACACATGGACTACATCTACTCACGCAAACACAACACGCTTTCAACCTACAGCCAAGACTTCAAATCAGCTTTTCAGCTTTACTCCAGACTGCACTCATGGTAAGTGAAACATTGTCAGCATTAAGAAGTACAGTGTCTATAAAAAAATCATCATACCCTGTCAAAAGTTTTACTTTTTGTCACAGTAAAGTGAATATTACAATAAATTAGATGTAACTGACCTAAATCTGGTCCATTATTAAAATGTAATTATCAAAATATCTGGTTTGGATAAATGATCAGTCCCTTTAAGGCCATTACAGACTGAAGAGACGTGAAATAAATATTCGGACGTGACTTTTTCGCATAAAAACTACACACACCAGACGCAACAAGGAATTTTTAATATCTGCAAATATTTAAAAGACAGTCATCCACGTTACAGGCAAGGTAATGATAGTTCAGAGCTACAGTGGTGCTTGAAAGTTTGTGAACCCTGTTCTATATTTCTGCATAAATATGACCTAAAACATCATCAGATTTTCACACAGTCCTAAAAATAGATAAAGAGAACCCAGTTACACAAATGAGACAAAAATATTATACTTGGTCATTTATTTATTGAGGAAAATGATCCAATATTACATATTAGTGAGTGGCAAAAGTAAGTAAGTACAGCTTGGAGGAATTTTAGCCCATTCTTCCGTACAGAACAGCTTCAGCTCTGGGATGTTGGTGGGTTTCCTCACATTAGCTGCTTGCTTCAGGTCCTTCCACAACATTTCCATTGGATTAAGGTCAGGACTTTGACTTATCCATTCCAAAACATGAACTTTATTCTTCTGTAACCATTCTTTGGTAGAACGGCTTGTGTGCTTAGGGTCGTTGTCTGCTTGCATGGACCCCACCTTCTCTTGAGATTCAAGTTCATGGACAGATGGCCCTGAACATTTCCATTAGAATTCTCTGATATCACTCAGAATCCATTGTTCCATCAATGATGGCAAGCAGTCATGATCCAGATGGCAGCAAACAGGCCCAAACCATGATAACTCCACACCTGGTTCACAGATGGATAAGGTTCTTATGCTGGAAATCAAGTGTTTTCCTTTCTCAAAACATAACGCTTTCTTTTAAACCAAACAGTTCTTTTTGGTCTCACCATCCACAAAAAACATTCTTCCAGTAGCCTTTCTGGCTCGTTCCACGTGATCTTTAGCCCCCCCAAACTGGCAGACGAGCAGCATGTTCTTTTGGAGACCAGTGGCTTTTCTCCTTGAACCTGCCATGCACACCATTGTTGTTCAGTGTTCTTCTGATGGTGGACTCATGAACATTAACATTAGCCACTGTTGAGAGAGAGGCCTTAGTTGATAGAAGTTACCCTGGGGTCCTTTGTGGACCTTGCCAACTTATTACACGCCTGCTTCTTGGAGTGATCTTTGGTGGTCGACCACTCCTGGGGAGTGGTAACAATGGCTGGCTTTCCTCATTTACCAATCTGTCTGCTGTGAGTGGTGGAGTCCAACTCTTTAGAGATGGTTTTTACACCTTCTTCCAGCCTGAGAGGCATCAACACTCTTTTCTGAGCTCCTCAGAAATTCTCCTTTGTTCGTGCCATGATACACTTTCCACAAAACATGTGTTGTGAGAGCGACTTTGATAGATCCCTGTTCTTAAATAAAAAACAGGGTGCCCAATCACACCTGATTGTCATCCCATTGATTAAAACACCTGACTCTAATTGCACCTTCAAAATGAACTGCTAATCCTAGAGGGGTCACGACTTTTACCACTCACTATATGTAATATTGGATCATTTTCCTCAATAAATAAATGACCAGTATAAATTTTGTCTCATTTGTTTAACTGGGTTCTCTTTATCTACTTTTAGGACTTGTGTGAAAATCTGATGATGTTTTAGGTCATATTTATGCAGAAATATAGAAAATTCTAAAGGGTTCACAAACTTTCAAGCACCACTGTAAGTGATTACCACATTGGAGCAGAAGGATACGTTTATTTATTGATCCAATGTTTTTTTAATAGTGATTAGCGAGAATTAAAATTTGCTTAACTACTCAGTGCTGAGTTAATACTAATCTTCAGTGCTTTACATATACAGCATTACAACATGCAAAATTTCAAATATATTTGTAAATCTCTTTGAAAGGGAATGGGCTCTTTCTGAAATGGACCTTCTGGCTGTGACCCAACACACTTAATAGTGTTTTAGTCACACCATTAGCGGTGTGTTACTTTGACATCCAAGCAATTGTGGGTTAAGGGTCTTGCACAAGGACCAAACAGCCTCAGCTTGGCAGAGGTGGGATTTGAACCCTGAACCTACATGTCCATAGTCCAACACCTTATCCGCCAGGCCACCAATGTATCAGTTGCAAGTTGCTCTGGGTAGGAGTGTCTGCTAAATGCTATAACTGCGAATCTGTTCAGATTTTTTAAATGAAAAACAGTATTTTTTTATTTAATACTTTGCAGCAAAATGTTTGGCTTTAATTACAGCCACATCTGTTTGGATGCGTCTCTACCAGCTTTCCATGACTAGTCTGGGCAACATTTGCCCATTCTTCCTTGTAGAATTGTTCAAGTTCAGATACATTTTCATTTCACAGATACCACAGCCCAGTGGAACTGTACATTTTCTGTATTTATTTAGTCTTTGGCTCTGTTGGACTGTGGTAAATGTGGAACAGTTTTGCACGCTGTTTGGCAGCAGACAGAGTCTGACAGCAGTATTTCACTCCTACAGGAGAAACCCGTCACTCACACGCTCAAACCGTCAGTTAGTACGTCACTGTCGAGTAGAGAATGTTAGCCAGCAAGACTGGGTTTTATTTCCATGAGGGTTTAAATAAGTGTGTGTAGTAAGCAAAGCCAGATAAGTAAATAGACATGTAGCCCCTAATATTTCTATATAGATAAATGAGAAGAAGTGGAAACTAGAAATGCCCATGTACTTTCTAAAATTTGCACTTATCTCATCCAGAAAGCCCATTCTAACTATTTTCTATGATTAGCTTAGCCATTTGAATATAAAGTCACATTTGTCCAATAGAAAGAGAGTTACTAAAGTAAATGTTTCTCACCCTGGTGAAGGCTCTTTTTTATTGCAAGTTAATTGCAGTATATTTTTGTAGTATAGCGCATTTAGTGATCAGCACTGTCATAAAGATGCTTTACATTATACAGACTTGAAACCCTAAATTCGCAGCTAGACATGACAGTGGGTGAGACAAAAGATTAAGTAAATTATTTGCCATCAACTTGGACCATCATTTTATAGTCTTGCTGGTGAACAGTGTCTAAAACACAACTTATGGTCATTATCATTTTTTAAGGGTGTTGTCTGTGTTTGAATCACGTACTATGTAGGATACAATGATCAACCATAGCTAAACACTGACTGGTGAAGTGAACAACTGATAGTGTGATGCCCTGGGCAATTTTCTCCTGGGAAACCTGGCTTACTGGCCTTAATCTGGAAGTTCCTTTGACACATACCTCCTAGCTAACCATTGTTCCAGACCAAGTGCACCTCTTATCAACCCTAACGGCAAGTGGCCACTTTCAGCAAGATGATGCACCTTGCCACACTGCTAAAACTGTCCCGGAATGGTTTGAAGAACATAAACAAAAGTTCAAGGCCCTTGGCTCCAAATGCCGTGGTCTAAATCCGATCGAGCGTCTGTGGGAAATGCTGGACAAACAAGATCCAATTCATGGAGACTACACCTCCACAATACCCCCCCCCCCCCCCCCAGGACATAAAGGCCCTGCTGTGATGTCATGTGGTGCCACATACAAGATTTACCTCAGAGGTATTGGGGAGTGTCCATCCTTGATGGGTCACAATCTTTGACCGCACAGAAGGTATACAGTACAGTGGTGTGAAAAAGGTTTGCAACCTCCTGGTTTCCTATTTCTTTGGCATGTTTGTCACACTAAGTGTTTTGGAACATCAAACAAATTTACACAAGTAGTAGTAAACACAAAATGCAGAGTAGTTTTTAAATGAAGGTGTTGATTATTAAGGGAGAAAAAAATCCAACCTACAGGGCCCTGTAGTGAAAAGTGATTGCCCCCTAAACCTAATAACTGGTTGGGCCACCCTTAGCAGCAAAGCAACTGCAACCAAGAGTTTGCCATTAACTGCAATGCGTCTTTACAGCGTTGTGGAGGAATTGTGGGCACTCATCTGCAGAATTGTTGTAATTCAGCCACACTGGAGGCGAGGATTTGAGCATGAACGGCCTTTTAAGGTCATGCCACAGAATCTCAATAGGATTCAGATCAGGACTTTGACTAGGCCACTCCAAAGTCTTCCATTTGTTCCTCAGCCATTCAGAGGGGGAACTTGCTGGTGGTTTTGGAAATTCATTGTCCTGCTGCAGAACCCAAGTTCGTTTCAGATAGAGGTCACGAAACAGATAGGCGGACAATTCTCCTTCAGGATGTTTTGGTGTGAAGACAGCAGGAATCATAGTTCCATTTATCACAGCAAAGTCTTGCAGGTCCTAAGCAGCAAAACAGCCCCAGACACCACAACTACCACACCTCAATTTTACTGCTTGCATAATGTTCTTTTATGAACTGCTGTGTTACTTTACACAAGGATGTAATGGGACACACACCTTCCAAAGAGTTCAACTTTTGTCTCACAGTCCACAGAATGTTTTCCCAAAAGTTTTCGGGATCACCAAGATGTGTTCTGGAAAAATTGAGACGAGCTTTAATGTTCTTTTTGCTCAGCAGTGGTTTTCGTCTTGGAACTCTGTCATGCAGGCCATTTTTGCCCAGTCTCTTTCTTATGGTGGAGGCATGAACACTGACCTTAACTGAGCCAAGTGAGGCCTGCAGTTCTTTGGATGTTGTTGTGGGGTCTTTTGTGAACTCTTGGATGAGTCGTTGCTGCGCTCTTGGGGTCATTTTTGGTCAGCCGGCCACTCCTGGGAAGGTTCACCACTGTTCCTTGTCTTCGCCATTTGTGGATAATGGCTCTCACTGTGGTTCGCTGGAGTCCCAAAGCTTTAGAAATGGCTTTATAACACTCTCCAGACGGATAGATCTCAATGACTTTTCTTCTCGATGGTTCCTGAATTTCTTTGGATCTTGGCATGATGTGTAGCTTTTAAGGATCTTTTGGTGTACTTCACTTTGTCAGGCAGGTCCTATTTAAGTGATGTAGCTAGAGACAGTGAACTCAGATGAGATAAACCATAGTTAAGTTATGTTTTAACAAGGGGGGGCAATCACTTTTTCACACAGGGCCATCTAGGTTTGGATTTTTTTCTCCCTTAATAATAAACACCTTCATTTAAAAACTGCATTTTGTGTTTACTTGTGTTGTCTGTGACTAATATTTCAATTGATTTGATGTTCCGAAACACTTAAGTGTGACAAAAATGCAAAAAAATAGGAAATCGGGAATTGGGCAAACACTTTTTCACACCACTGTATGTTGGTTGATGTCTTAGGAAGCTAGTTGTATTTTTCTATGTCCAGTTCCACACCTGTATTGTCATGGTTTTGGCTTTACTGATTAAAGCAATAGATCTTTTAAGACATACAATAGCTATGAAACAGGAAATCAGATATGCTTTGATAGTAACTCAGTCAGTAACTCAAAAAATCACTCGTTACAACCGAGGTATGCAGAAGAGTATGTCTGAATGTACAACATATCAAACCTTGACGCAGATGGACTACAGCAAAAGAAAACCACACCGGGTGCTATTCCTGTCAGGAACAAATAGGCAGCAGAGGCTACAATTCACAAGGGCTTACCAAAGTTGGACATTAGAAATTGGAAAAACGTTGCTTGGTCTGATGAGTCTCGATTTCTGCCACGACATTCAGATGGTCAGGTCAGAATTTGGACAGAAATGGATCCATCCTGCCTTGTGTCAACAGTTCAGGCTGCTGGTGGTGTAATGGTGTGGGGGATATTTTCTCTCAATCCAACTGA
This sequence comes from Ancistrus triradiatus, assembly GCA_025084515.1. Lineage (NCBI taxonomy): Eukaryota > Metazoa > Chordata > Actinopteri > Siluriformes > Loricariidae > Ancistrus > Ancistrus triradiatus. Next base: position 407,535 of record JAJAGP010000332.1, on the reverse strand, counting down.
GCATCAGTTAAACACAGTCTGCCTGAGTATTGTTGCTAACCATGTTCATCCCTTTATGAGCACAGTGTACCATCAGATGGCTACTTCCAGCAGGAGACACGCCAAGCCACAAAGCTCAAATCATCTCAAACTGGTTTGAACTTGAACATGAACAAACTTGAACATGACAATAAGTTGACTGTACTCAGTTGACCCCCAGTCACCAGTTCTTAATAAAATAGAGCACCATTGAGATGTGGTGGATGTGCAGCTGGCAAATCGGCCAAGACTCCGTGATGCTGTCATGTTAATATGGACCAAAATCTTTGAGGAATATTCCCAGCACCTTGTTGAATCTATGCCATGAAGAATTAAGGCAGTTCTGAAGGCAAAGGGATTCCAGCCTGGTACTAGCAAGTTGTGTCTAATAAAGTCACTCAAGAGTGAATGTATACACTATATACAGTTATATATAATGCTTATAATACTTATGAATGTGTTCTAAATGGTCGGTGTATAGATACCCTTCAAAAAACTTTCATTCCCCCACCTCATTCTTGTGGCTCAGCGAGCAGGGTTTGTCTTTCAGGTAGGTGGGCCAGTTTGCACCAGTGTTTTCAATGGCACCGAATAGGGCCATGGTACTCGTGGGCAGGCTGAAAACTAAGCCTGTGGCTGCAGTCTGGATCAGGTGCAGATCAGATAACTTGCCAGGAGAATGCTGCAGCAGCTCCTGTGTGGGCCTTCGTGGAAAGACGTAGTCCTGATGTTGAGGTGAAAGCTGCACGGTCAGGTTAGCCTCTTAAGCAGAGAATAGTGTGCAGAACTCTTCTGTTCATTGATCAGACTTCTCCAGGTGAAGGTTTGGGATGGCTCATTCCTACGGTCTGATGGAAATCCAGGAAAGTTTCTGAAGTTGGAAGGTAGAAAGGGAAGTGCTCTGGGGCGGGAGCTGAGTGAGCTTCGAGGCTCGCTCTGGAACTGGCGTCATACGGGGCATTATAAGCAGCTGTGTGGAGGAGATGTGCAGAAGCCCGTCAGATACTCACAGTGGAGAATCGGGTTTCCACTTTTTCATGCAGCTGTTAGAAAGATTTGGGCAAGACTTGCACTTTTGCGATGGAAAATGATCTAAGGTAAGGTGTGCTGTATTTTGAATGATTTGCGTCAGTGGAGAATAATAAGGAACGACTTCTATTTGCAAGGAAGAGCATACATGTGTTGTTGTTCGTGTACTTGTTAGATATAAAGTAGCCCACTTTCCAGTAACGCAGTGGCTTATGGTCTTATAGGTAAATCCATCTACAGCAAGTCTGCAGCTAGATCTCCTAAAAAGCACGTTTCGGATAGCTACAGAGTAAAAATAAACGCAGACTGGTGAGGAGTCGGTGTCATTTTCTGTTTGCCAAACTTCCTCCAGGTTGGCATGTTGAAAATAACTTAGGAATGCCAGCAAAGGCAGTGAGAAATGCGCCCTGGCAGGGCTTTGCAGTAGTAAAGCAGTGGGTGTGTTCGCTACGGGTTGACAGACTGACCCTGTCGCTAATACTGTCGCACCAAATGCGCCCAGGTGGCGCGCACAGAGCGAGCGAGACATGGGTCAGAAGTCTAGGCTAATGAAGTCTACAGAAGTTCAACGTCCACGACAAGCCTGACATTACGCCTAAGACATGTGGAGCGCGCTCGGGAACGACTCGGGGTTGCACAGTTATGTGAGCAAAGCGCACGGCTGGGAATTCGTGGCTCATGCCAGGCCGGACACCAAAGGTGACAGGCAGCGGAGCCGGAGTCCTTTACGCGGAGCGCAAACGGCCTCTGCAGGACACCTTCGCGAGCAGCCCACATCGGACAGGGCGCTGCATGAGCTGCAGAGCCAGCACTCGCGACTCAGAAAACGGTTCGAGGAACAACGGAGGCGCCACGCTCAGGAGAAGGACGTCTGGATGAAGGAGAAGGAAATGCTTCTCCGAGAAATGGCCGACGTCCAAGTAATCTCGAAGCGCGCACTGCCACGAATGTGTGATCACATGTGCATGCGCGGAAGATTCATGCCAGCTCTGCCTTTTGTTTTGCAGGGCGGAGAGAACCGACGGATTCTGTTGGAGTTGAAGACGGTGTTGGAGGAGGTGCAGTCGGAGGTGAAAAGGGAAGAGGGTAGACGCACCGAGCTGCAGCTGCAATACACCAAGGACCGGTGCCAGTGGGATCTGGAGCGCGCAGAGCTCGAATGCAGGATAGCACAGGTACGTGAGGGGCAGAGGGGGCACGGAACAGGGCAATAATCAGACTCGGAAGCTGTCCTGAAAACGGGTGGGATGCTATAATGATAAACTAAGTTTATAGTCCTAAATGATGTTTAAGGTTTTGCTAAGAATGTATGCACAGGTGACGTGTCTTGTATTAAGATTCAATTTGATTACTAAAAAAGGATTTAAAATATATTTTTTAAAACGTTAAAACCCCTGAATTTCTTTGTCTTGATTATGACTAGCTTTATCTCTACATATGATCAAAGTCTCCTCCTCCGTTTTTGCATTCACACGTTTCTTAACGTGGCCTTTAACTATGAAAACAATAATTTCTTAACAATCATAACACATTATAATAGGAAATAAAAATCTGTCTTTGAACTCCAGACATTGCAGTTGTAAACACCTGGTCAAAAGGTTTAGCATAAAACATTTAGCATTTAGCATTGGCAAAAAATGTTTAGCATGTGTATTTTTATAGCCATAAATATTGTTTATGTAATACATTTATGTCACATTTTTAAAATTTTATTTATATTTAGGAACATTGACCAACTTTGCATTAACTACGTGCATAAGTAGGAACTATGTGACGGTCTGTAATTTATGTCATTTAGCAGACGCCCTTATCCAGAGCGACTTACAATTGATACAGTCTTACAATCCAAGCAATTATGGGTTAAGGGCCTTGCTGAAGGACCCAACAGTGGTAGCTTGGGAGTTGGGTCAGGGTAGGATTTGAACCCTGGACCTTCTGGTCCAATACCTTAACTACTAGGCTACCACAGTCCCAATGATGTGCACTGACACTTAAGACACAAGCATAGACGTGAAATGGTTTGTACTCATCTTAATAAACCTAGATGTGCCAAGCGCCGGTCATTTGACTGCTCCGACTTCCTACTAATAACTGCTTAAAGGTTAAAGTGTTTAATTAAGCAATAGAACATGAGGGGGAATGTGATATCGTGAATAACTTCATGGCCGAATTCAAGTGCTGTAGATAAATCCAGCCTTGATGTTACTCACAATAACACGCAACTTCAAGTGGTCTATTACTTTTATGCAACAGTTGTTTTTTACAACAAAATAAAGAATCAAAACAAATCAAAGACGCCCCAAATTTCCTATTGAACATGTTTTAATACTGACGATACCTTCCGCCAAAAAGTAGGTCCAAATGGTAACGTTCCCCTACCCTACCTTAGCACTAGAAGCACCAGGCCGGTTTGAACTACATCTACCTAGAAGTGCCGAGCGCCAGTCATTTGAAGGTTGTGACTCCCTACTAGTAGTGCCATGCCGGATTTACCTACTTAAAGTGTCCCGAAAGACTGCTGAGTCTTCAGACATGGACGCTGTTATTGACACATAATGGTCACTAGATGGCGCTTCTTGCATAAAGCAAACATTGGTTACAAGCTCAACTTGCTTATGTTTATCACCTGTAACACTGCCAAGTAACGGTAGATTGAAATACAAAGTGCAAATAAGCGAAGATTAAGGGAAAAAAAGGACTAAAGCTAAATATGAAATAGTTATTTATTAGGTATATTGCATCATTTGGATATGTTCATGCACATAAAACGTGGTGTTACTTGGCTTTGGTTTGGTTTGGTCAACCAATCAGATTAGGTCAGAACTAACTAGTGTATAAAAGGTGATACTGCATTGCCTGTAATGGAAAAGAGTGTTTCTTCAAGTGGACTCATTCCCTCTTGGTTGTGTGTAGCCGGCGAGGTATGTTTATTTCTGTTTATATTCCACTGTGTGCGTTTATATTTTGGTTCTACAGTGTGTGGGATTGTTAATGTGTGCTTGTAACTGCAGACCCACAGGGTTGTGTATTTCCTGGAGGGAGTGATATGTAGAACAGTTTAGGCTTCAGGTGATGTGTAGATGGTAGCGTTCCAACTGTGTTTTCAGCGGTATTCTCTGATGCATTTACGTATCATTTGCATGCAGTTTTCTTGTGAAAATACCCTTCGCATTACAGTAGCACAAAAAGACTATGTGGCTATGGTAATGTCTGGTCAATGACCATTCCGTTCAACAGCCTGTTTCACAGAGCGTAATGCGGTTGTTAAATGGTAACCTGTAACCCAATTTGTAACTGTAAAGTGTGCCAGTTGTGATATTATTTGCAAATGTGTTTGTGTAATGACCTTGATGGTAACATGTGGTTGCAAACTTTGCATTCTCTACAGAATAACCACAACCCTGTTATTTGCAATCCTGTTGCTCACTATAGTGAGTTTCACAATAGTAGTAGAGCTGGGAAAATCCAGCTTACAGGAAGTTTTTCTGTGCATACATACAGATGCATTCTATTTTATTCTCAAGTGTATCTCAACTGACTGGTAACATGAGCTAGCGAACGTTTCAATGATACAGAAATACAATGACGGAAAATCAACATGCACTCAAAATCCTTATCTTTTGTCACATTACACCCTGGATGTCTAAGGTTTTCCAGCTGTACTTCACTGTAAAAGTGAAAATAACACATTATTATTACAATCAAGTTATGTGCTTGGTTTGGATAAGTCATCAGCCCCTTTAGAATTAGGATTATAAACTATCTCATTCCAGAAAATCTCTGATCTTGGAGGATTCCTCTACTAGTAGTGCATGACGGTGCAAAGGATTCACCATGGTTGGATTTACCATGTTGTGGAAACTCACAAGATAGGATAAGGATACAGAAGGACTTCAGATGCTTTAACTTCACTACTACTGGAATTGTGGTGACTTGTAGGTTAAAGTACTGGACTGGGCACCAGAAGGTCCAGGGTTCAATTCCCAAATCTACCAAGCTTCCACTGTTGGGTCCTTGAGCTTGGCCCTTAATCCACAGTTGCCTGGATTGTAAGATTGTCAGTCACTCTGGATAAGAGTATTTGTTAAATGTAAATGTAACTATCCTTTGGACTACCGTTCAGAGTGGATTATTATTCAGATTACTAAGAAGTGGAAAGTGTGTGGCACCACCAACAGCTTACCTAAATTGGGACTTCCCTCCATACTGCATGAGTGAGCCAGAAGAAGCTGCCAAGAGACAAGCTGTACACAAACCTGGTGTGTGAGGCGGAAGGCAAAAAAGATGTCTCTTTTGAAAATGTGCCACACAATCTCATTTGCTCTTCTGATGCCATGTGGCAATAGGTTTAATAGTCAGACGAGTCCAACATTGAACTCATCTGACAACAGACAACAACCAACAGACAATGACCCTGAACACATGGCCAAAAACAACAACGCAGTGGCTGAACCCTGACCTAAATCCAACTGTGAGCCTGTTGATGCACTTGGAGAGCAGTGCATTTCCACTCACGATGAATTTTGATTGAACTTGAACAGTTCTGCATAAAGAACGGGCAGATATTCCTCAGTCCAGGCTGATGGTTGGTAAAGACATATCCAAACAGACTTGGCTGAAATTAAAGCTAAAGATGGTTCAAGATCAAAGGACTGCTCACCTTTTCATCCCTGTTATTTTAGTTTTTTCATTCTTTATTAATTTTCAAAACCTTTATTATGATTACTTTAATGTCGTTAGGCAAAATGTGTGAATCTAGCTGGAAATGGGGTTTGATTTCAAGTTGAAAGGCAAAAGGCATATAAGGATTTTCTGGAGGCACTGTGTGTGTTGTGTATTAATTTGGATACAAAGAATACCTATATAACTCATTGTAATCTGGTACTAACTAACCTACATTTGACTACACCTACCTAGGAATGAACCCAAGTCTTGTCTGTCCTGAATGAAGTGCCTGAGATGGACTACTCTGATCAGAGGGATTAAAACCATGTAGGGCACTAAGTGTCAGCACTCAAACTTTCCTTTAATGGAAAGGCACCACCATAGGACAACTAACCAGCTGTAATTTGGGTGGTGATGATAAACCATGGTAGGGACACGATAGCGTGTGGTATTGGGATGAGTGCATTGAAGAAAGTGATGGTACTGGGATTTTAAACGCCACATAACCTACTGGTTGTATTATTGGAAGAGCCTGCTTAGTCATGCAGATCATATCCAGGCCACACCAGAGGGCAGTAACCCTCACCTTCCTCCAGTTGGCTGGGGTCCCAGTGCCGCCAACGACTTTCCTGCTTAGACTCAGGATCCTGGAGTGACTTTGTGTATCGGACTACTTAATGCCGATTTGCATATTTCACATTTTATTTGAACTATGACTCCATGACTTTAGTTCTTAGATTTATCATCTACGCCGCCCAAGGAGGTCGGGTCCCTTTTTGAGTCTTGGTCCTCCCAAGGTTTCTTCCTCATAACACTTAGGGAGTTTTTCCTTGCCACTGTCGCCCTAGGCTTGCTCAATTTGGGATTGGATGTAGATATTAGGAGATAATCTAAACTTGTAAAGTTGCTTTGGGACAATGCTCCATTGTAAAAAGCGCTATATAAATAAATCTGACTTGACTTGATATGTCATTTAATGGCCGCATTATGGTTTATGAAGCAGGCTGTTGACCGGCATGGTAATTGAACGGACGTCAACATAGTCACAATCTGAACATGCAAGAAAGGGGCACTTGCTCCAACAATTCTAAGAACAATGAAAAGTTTTTCTGGTGCGAAGCGGCTATTTTCAGGTATTTGGGGGGCCTGTGTTGGGCTCGCTTCTTTATATGATGGTGTGGGGGTTGGCAAAGTTTGTATAACATCAAGTGGGTAAGGAAGGAAGGAATTTGAGTTTTGTTGCCAACTCCGCACTGGATTGGCTATATCATTGGCATACTATGGTGTATTGACTGTTTCGTTTTTTATATCATCTGTCATAGTCCTACATGTGTCAGAAATATCAGGTCGGGTACATCTGTAGAGTTATCTATATGGTAAAAGAACCTGATGAAGTAGTAGGCATGTTTGTGGTCGCAATAGTACGTTTATTTTCTCATGTTTGGTAACAAATTGCTAAAAGTCAGTAGAGCCACATTAACTTTCACCATCAAATGATCTACTTGTGACTTTGAATGATAACTGAATCGGTCAGACTATGAACTTACAAAAGGAAAGATTAATGTTGCTCAGTCCTACCCGTCACAGCTGCCATTCATTATTCTCATCTTATAAATAAACCGAGGAGCTCAGACGGTGCCCGAGGCACGATTGGCCATGTATGAGGGAGGGGAAACAAGGTGGGGGTATCATCCCTCGGCATTGCAACAGAGACCCCCGCAATGTAGTGGAATCCCATCCAGAGTGCAGTTCTGCCTGCATCTAGTGAAGTCTGGGATAGGAGCCAGACCCTACCCTTTGAATCCCTGAGGATGAGCGAGGATAAAAATCGCTCCCCATCCCCCAAAATAAGGGAAAAAAGAAGTTAAGACAGTGTGCTATTTCAAACCTGTGCTCCTTTTTGTTCCTCCGGAGGTTATTGATTGGCCGCATTCTCACAGAGCACTTCCTCTTGTTCCTGCCACCCATATAAAGACAGAGTTTGGTGTATTTATCTTCCTCAGAGCAGTTCTAATCCTCATTGGTGGTTTCCACGTGCTCCTCAGAGTGAGTCACCGCTAGCTGTCCTAATACAGTAGTGTAGCTTCACAGCATAGCAGATAGATTCGAGTCGCACTGTGGAATGCAGGACAGTTCGATGTAGTCCTGGGATATGAGACACATTCGTCTGGATAGTGTACATTACACTTGTGGCCAGTGTCTTTAACAGCTTAGCTTCAGTGCTTAATCTGTTCCAGAGTGAAGAGTGAAGAATACATCAGATGTCTGAATGTTTGATGCCAAATTGGACTGAATCCAGAACAATGAAATTCTAGTGTTTAGCATGTACTGGTACTCAGAGCTGGGCACCCATGGAGGCACAGTGGCAGCTTGGGGGGATTCTATATTAACGTTAATACAAAAAAAATCCAGAGTGACTTACAACTGAGTCTTACAGTCCAAGCAATTGTAGTTTAAGGATCTAGCTCAAGGACCCTAAAGTGGCAGCTTCCCAGATAGCAAATGAGTGATGGCTGCCTGTAAACAGCCAAAACTGGATCTATTGGGCCACTTTTGGCCCAGAATACCTATGGTAGATAACCTTTAGATTAGTTGTGCAGCATATTCACCACTATATTGATTCAGTGGTAGTGAATCCCAGTTAATTAAAGGCTGAATCTACATCCAGAGTTTCCATCCAATCTCAGCCCACTGCTTCGATACCCATGAGCTACTGCTTCTTGATAATGGAGCCAATCAGTAACTTCACCTGGATACTCCACTGACCTACACTAAATTTAAAGCATGTGCCTTATCCAGAGTGTTCTTATAAATGTCCTGAGCAGTTGAAGCTTAAGGACCTTTCTGCATCACTTAAACAGAGCTATACACTTCCAAAATAACACGGCTAAATATAACCCAATTTGCGTCAATTTGAAAACTACGAGATGGACAATCCCAGCTGGGATGGATCTGGGTGGTGACCTGGCATGCTGGGTGTATTTTTTTAACCTGCCATGCGAGTAAAAATACTACTGTACTGGGCTAAAGAATTCAGAGGGAGTTTATAAAATTCTTGGGATATTTTTACTTCGCCTTGGAAAGATTAGAATTTATTATTCACCAAACAACATGAAAACAGCCAGAAGAACAGTGGAAAACCTGACAAGATGCAGTTAATTAGTCGGCATAAAGTAGAATCTAGCATTGTATACAGGCTTTTCTTCAAATACTTTAACGCAAGATTATGAGTTCAAAGCCTGGCTACACAAAGCTGCCATTGTTGGGCTCTGAATGGCTTACAGAAATACCTTAACTTGTATGATATACAGTACTGTGCAAAAGTCTTATGCCACCATCAGAGCAGATATACCATTTTTTAGCAATGATATTTTTTTAGCTAAGATATGCTAAAGCTCACAAAGATGGGGATGAGGATCAGTGAAAAAGAGTATTAGGGAGTGATACATCCCTAAATTTTTGGATCCAATAATTGACAACATGTTTTATATGGTCATTATACCATTGCTAATACAAGAAATCTAATGGTGGCCTAAGACTTTTGCACCATACTGTACATTAGGAGGACTCAGTGATTAAGGCTCTGGTCAGAATGTTGTACGGTCATATCCCCGCTCCACTAAATGGCCCTTAATCCTCAAATATTTAGCTGTTAACGAAATAAATATATCATGGGCCAAGTCATGCTGTCCCAAAAAATTTGACTCAATTAGCTATGGGGCAGTTTTTCAACGCTATGTGTATGATCCTGCCTGTAGACCAGGTTCACTAGGTTATTATTAATGATAAAACTCATTATATTGTATACTGATTCAATCACTGACTTGCTGAATGACAGAAGGGTCATTCTTTGTCTTGGCATAATGATTCACTGATTCGAACACTGATTTAACAACAAAGCAGTGTATCGATTCGGTGATTTAAACACAGAACCCCTAAACAAGAGAGAACCAAATCTTGGCACTGACTCAAACAATGATGCTCTGAACAGGAAAGGAGCAAATCAGAGTCATGGCAGAATGATTCGCTTACTGAATCGCTGACCCACTGAACAATAGGGGAGTGAATACTGGTCATTTTAAGTACACTCACCGATTCAAAAGCTGACCCACAGAACAGGAGTATTACGTGTTCTTCATGATATGAAAGTTATTCACTAATTCAAACACTTAATCAATAAATTTGGATAATGTGAGGGAATCTTAGTCACGTCCAAACAATTGCCACTTAAAATTTTCTATGCAAAAAAGAACCCTTAAATTAACCATGTCCAAGAACCATGTCAACTTGTCTGGACTCAGAAGCTTCTTGGATGGACCATCACACAGTGGAAACGGGCATTGTGGTCAGACCAATCAGTATTCCAGATCTGTTTTTGGAAGAAATGGATGCTGTGTGCTCTGGACCAAAGACAAAAAGGAGAAAGTACAAAAGCCAGGGTCTGTCATGGTATGGCGTTGTGTCAGTGCCCTTGGACAAATGTAATTTACACTTCTGTGACGGCAGCATTAATGCAGAAAAGTACATTGAGATTTTAGAGCAACATACGCTACCTTCAAGATGACTTCATTTCCAGGGATGTCCATGCAATTTCAACAAGACAATGCAAAACCACATGCTCCACACGTTACTGACTTGAACACTGAGGCAACCACCAGGAAAGGAGCTAATCAGAGTCATGACAAAATGATTCACTTACTGAAGCGCTGACTCACCCAGAAACGAGAGTATTAGGTGTTTTTCATGACACAAATGATTCACTGATTCAAACACTGATTCATCAAAACTGATAAACTACAGGAGAGAGGAGTGAACTGAAAAGATTCAGTCAGTTTTCTAACTCTCAACCTTCCAAATAAATACTTCACTGACCATGGCTATTTATCTAGATCTGATCTGGAGTCAGTCTTGGCTTTTCCCCCAATGAGTGCAAGTCTGAAGCCTGTGGCCAGCTAAAAGTAATTGGATTTGTGATCTTGAGGTGATTTGGTTCACCTGAGTGAATCACACAAATACTGAATCCATTTGAACCTATTCAAATACTGAATCATTTGACCTATTCATATCTAACGCACATTTTGTAATATCACTAACTACAAGGAACTGCAATAGTGATTGAAATGTAGCTGTGTGGGTTTGGCCACATATATGTATGTGTGTGTTTATTATGCGTGCTGCGTCTGTGCTGTGTTTGTGGTGTGTGTGTGTGTGTGTGTATGTATTTATAGTAGGTATATATAGATGTAACAACAGGCCACCGACTCTCAGACACCAAGAGCTCTGTGGTGACATCATCAATTTCAGTTCATGTTAATTTTGTTGGTTAGATTTTGAATCTGAATATTCCATTAATGCATTTCTATGGGAGATTCTAAATCAATTAACAATGATAAACCGGAGTAACTCCAAAATTAGATAGCACACCACATGGTTTGATATCTACTCAACGTGTCTGTACAGAAATGATGAGTACCAAACAAATTTTTCTCTTAAGTAGTAATGTAAATTGAATTAATTCATTCCAGACCCCCAGAAAATCCCCCCTGTATAAGGCATTATATGCATTAATGGAGTTGTATTGTACAGGTGCTACTGATTTATGATGGAGATATGTTCAACAAATCCATCATAAGTTAAATGTAATGAACTGAGGAGTTTAACGAGTGTTTGGCAGAGCGGTCTAGGGTAGTAATGATATTAGTAGTCAGTTCATGTTTAAAACACTTACATTAATCTACAGTTGGCCACAATCATTAACACAAAGCTTATTTTATAATAAAGTGTTGCGAAATGTCATGCAATTTACTGAGTAATGGAGTGAAAGTGAAAAGTCAAAGCAAAACACTTACTCTATTGATGAACTCTGGGTGCTAGCATAGCTGCTAAGCTAACTGCATTCAGTTCCTGTTTTTCTTTCGGTTGGCGATTATAAACGAACTTCTTTTTAGGTCCCATGGATACTCATTTGCACTTAGAATCCAGTACTGTAAAAACAAAGAAAACACGATAAAGAAAGTGAGACTGAATCACTGAACCACTGTGAACTGGCTCTGAATCGTGAATCAAGTTTCGACTCGTACAAGTTTAGGCAAGGATATCTTGCTGGTCAAAATGCTTCGAGAACCGAATTCACAGAGTTCCGAGGCGTTCGAGGACCGAGGTACCACTGTACAGTGCTTTTCAAACAGTGACAGCTTGGCAGAGTGTTTAAGTCTAGAACCTTAACCAGTCATGTAATTCATCTTTCATATCAATATAATTAATAAAGCAATTAAATATGTAGTAGTGTCAAATGAAGCTGTTTATTTTATAGCTGCAATAATTCACCAGCGTTGTCCTTAGGGACAGCCGATTCCCTCTCAGTAGCACTGCTACACTTGTTTTCCTCAAAGCTCTCTGGAAAACATCTGTGTTTGGTTGCACATAATAAGCCAAAGTATTGTTTGGCTTTGCAAATAGACTCCAGGGAGGAGTTGAGCGACTAGAAGAGCCATTTTGTCTGTAACCACATCCTACCACAGCTTAGACTGTGGCCGCAGAGAGCGTACAGGTTCACCAGCCTTCATGATCTTCTCTGTGCCCGTACATTTCCTTGCATAGCTTCGAAATGGAGGTGGTGAACTCTGTGAGCCACTGTAGCTCCACCCTTAGGAATGCGAGATGCTAAAGCATTGGTCTTGCTTTCTATTTATAGAAGACAGCCTCTGTGACACTCTTACCCAGAGACAGAGGCTCGCTCGCTCACACTGCCACAGCTATGAACGGATTTTAAACCGGGCTTTAAAGCGACCGGCCAGTTTAAATACGTTTCCGTCAAGGCTGGTCACATGACACAGAATGAAAGGTACAACGTTTCATGCCCTTGGCTTGTAAATACATGGAGAGGCTGTGTTAGCGTGCAGCTAACAGCCGTGTCCTAGTACTGACCCAGACCAGCAGTTTGTTGTTTATAAATACCACTGGTTGTGCTTCAGTACAGATGATAGACCAACGTGTAGCTACATGGCCACTGTAAAAATAAAAGGGGTTAATGTATGTGAAGTAAGGCAGAGACATCTCTGTTCAGGTTTACTTCTTTTTCGAGTGCGTGTAATTTCAGGCCTGCTACACATTCCAAAAAAAGTTGGGATGGGGCAACTTGGGGCTAGTAATGAGGTAAAAAACCTAAATACTGATGTGATTTAGGTTGTTTTGTTTTTGTACCTCAAACCGGTGATGTCAACCGGTGATTATAATCATGATTTGGTACAAAAGCAGTATCTTTGAGGAGTAAAGATGGGCAGAGGATCTCCAGTTTATCAACAAATGTGTAAGAAAATGACTGAAATGTTTAAAAACAATGTTCCTCAAAGAAAGACTGGAGGAATTTCCATATTTCAGTCCATTGTTTTCTGATATTGAAATGCAGGAATGGATGTTGATTAGCAAATGAAATGAAGTTGAGCAGACAAAACATGAAATGTATTGGTTCATACTGTCTGCAATGAAGTACAAGTCAATGCAAGACACACTGCATATTTTTTATTTGTATTTTCCATACCTCCCCAATTTCTTCTGAATTGGGGTTGTAAATCCAGCACAGTCCATGTTGAGCTCTGAGGTGTCAATAAAATGTGACCTTGATAAAAAAGACACACAAATTTAATAAACCCGCCAAAATTTGCCATGTTACTATCTATTATAGTATATTCCAAAGTACGTCATATTTGTAATTTCCGATATTTCAAATTTCAATTTGCGGAGTGATGTTATGGTAGAGAGAGGGAGAAGATGGCAGAGGGAGAGAAAAAGAGAGAATGTTGTTGTAAAGAATGCAGGGTTTCCACTTTTAGGAACAGGTCAGAGAAGGTATGTAAATCTTGTCAACAAACCAGAACCTTAAACATCTGTCACTGTTCCTCACAAGATCAAGATCTACTGCTGTACACAAGTCTGGCCATAACTCACCAATGTCTTAAATAGTCTTACTTCAGTAATTCTGTAATTAATATATGTAATGTTTTGTCATTTTAAGCCAGAAATCATGTGTCTTTCAAACGTTCTCTTTTCTTTTGTTTTCAGTTTTTTGTATTTATTTAATCAGCCACTGATTGTGCAAGTTCTCCTACTTAGAAAGATGAGAGAGGTCTGTAATTTTCATCATAGCTACACTTCAACTATGAGAGACAAAATGAGAAAAAAAATCCAGGAAATCAGATTGTGGGATTTTTAAAGAATTTAATTGTAAGTCATGGTGGAAAATAAGTATTTGGTCAATAACAAAAGTTCAGCTCAATACTTTGTAACATAACCTTTGTTGGCAATGACAGAGGTCAAACGTTTCCTGTAAGTCTTCACCAGTTGGCACACACTGTAGTAGCTGGTTATTTTGGCCCATTCCTCCATGCAGATATTCTCCTCTTAGAGCAGTGATGTTTTGGGGCAACACGGACTTTTCAACTCCTCCCTCCTTAAATTTAAATTTTCCTTATGGGCTGAGATCTATGGAGACTGGCTAGGCCACTTCCAGGGACCTTGAAAATGCCCTTTTTACGGAGCCACTCCTTCGTTTTGCCCGAGCGGTGTGTGTTGGGATCATTGTCATGCTGGAAGCCCCCCCCTTTTCCAGCCCACGTTCCACATTCTTCAATGCTCTCACTGAAATGTGAAGGAGGTTTGGGGGCTTAAAATCCTCAGATCTACATGACCCCGTTCATTCTTCCCCTCAACACGGATCAGTCGTCCTGTCCCATTTTGCAGAAAAACGGCCCCAAAGCATGATGTTTCCACCCCCATTGCTTTTCACAGTAGTGTATGGTTGTTCTTGTGGATGGCAACTCAGAATTTCTTTCTTTCCTCCAGAAACACGGCGAGTTGTGTTTTTACCAAAAAGTTATATTATTTGGTTTCCATCTGGTTTGGGTTTTTTTCATTTGGTTTCATATCCCACCACATGATATTTCTCCCAATCCTCTTCTAGATCATCCCATATGCTCTCTGGCAAACTTCGGGACACGCCTGGCACTGCAAGATCGGAGTCCCTCTCGGCGTAGTGTGTTACTGGATGGTAGCCTTTGTTACTTTTTTTTGGTCCCAGCTCTCTGCAGGTCCATTCATCGGTAGTTCCCGTTCCGTTGTAGTTTCTCCTGGTTTGTTCTTATGATCATTTTGGACCCCCACGGGATGAGATTTGCGTGGAGCCCCAAGATCGGAGGTAGGGAGATTATTAATGGTCTTGTATGTCTTTTCAATTTTCTTACAAATTGCTCCCACAGTTTTTTTTATTCAACACACAACCTGCTTTTGCCTATTGTAAGATAGATTCACTCTTTCTTCCCCAGCCTGGTGCAGGTCCTACAATTTTCTTTCTTCCTGGTGTCCCTTCAAACAGATCTTTGGTCTTGGCCATGGTTGACGTTTGGAGTCTGACTGTTTGAGGCTGTGGACAGGTGGGTCTTTTATACAGATAACGAGGTCAAACAGGTGGCCTTTAATACAGGTAACGAGTGGAGGACAGAAGAGCTTTCTTAAAGAGAAGAAGTTACAGATTCGTTGGAGCGGCCAGGAATCTTGTTCTGGTTTGTTTGGGGTGACCCAAATACTTATTTATTTTCCACCATGATTTACAATTAAAATTCTAAAATATTTTTTTTACAATGTGATTTCTTGGATTTTTTTTTTTTTCCTTTTTTTTTTCTCCATTCTTTTTGTCTCTTCATAGTTGAAGTGTAGCTCTATGATGAAATTATACAGACCTTCTCTCAAGTAGGAGAAACTTACACAATCAGTGGCTCCTGATTAAAATACAGTGGCTGCTTGAAAGTTTTTGTGAACCCTTTAGGATTTTCTATATTTCCTTTCTGCATAAGCTGATCCTAAAAACATCATCAGATTTTCACGACAAGAGTCCTAAAAGTAGATAAAGAGAACCCAGTTAAAACAATTGAGACAAAAATATTATACTTATTCATTTATTTATTGAGGAAAATGGATCCAATATTACATATTAGTGAAGTGGCAAAAAGTATGTTTGAACCTTTGCTTTTTTTCAGTATCTGGTGTGACCCCCCTGGGGTGCAGCAATAACAACTAAACATTTCCTGTACTACTGTTTGATCAGTCCTGACCACACCGGCTTTGGAGGAATTTTAGCCCATTTTTTCCTCCGTACAGAACAGACTTCAGCTTCTGGGGATGGTTGGTGGGGTTTTTCCTCACATTAGCTGCTCGCTTCAGGGGTCCTTTCCACAACATTTCCATTGGGATCTAAGGTCAGGACCCTTTTGACTTTGGCCAGTTCAAAACAAAACATGAAACTTTAGTCTTCTGTAAGAAAATTCTTTGGTAGAACGGGCTTGTGTGCTTAGGGCGGTTGTCTTGCTGCATGACCCACCTTCTCTTGAGATTTCAGTTCATGGACAGATGTCCCCCCCTGATATTTTCCTTTAGAATTCTCTGATATAATTCAGAATTCATTGTTTCCATCCAATGATGGCAAGCCCCGTCCTGGCTTCAGATGCAGCAAAACAGGCCCAAAACCATGATACTACCACCACCTCCATGGGGTTTCACAGATGGGATAAGGTTATAATGATGGACATGCAGAGTGTTTTCCTTTCTCCAAACACTAACGCTTTTGCTTTTAAACACCAAAAGGTTCCATTTTGGGTCCTCATCCCCATCCACAAACATTCTTCCAGTAGCCCTTCTGCTGGCTCGTCCACGTGATCTTTAGCAAACTGCAGACGAGCAGCAATGTTCTTTTTGGAGAGCAGTGGCTTTCTCCTTGCAACCCTGCCATGCACACCATTGTTGTTCAGTGTTCTTCTGATGGTGGACTCATGAACATTAACATTAGCCAATGTGAGAGAGGCCTTCAGTTGCTTAGAAGTTACCCTGGGGTCCTTTGTCCTTTGTCCAATCTGTCTGACTGTGGATGGGTGGAGTCCAAACTCTTTAGAGATGGTTTTGTAACCTTTTCCAGCCTGATGAGCATCAACAACTCTCTTTTTGAGGTCCTCAGAAATCTACTTTGTTTTTGCCACGATACACTTATACAAACATCTGTTGTGAAGAGCAGACTTTGATAGATCCCTGTTCTTTAAATAAAACAGGTGCCCACTCACACCTGATTGTCATCCCATTCACTGAAAACATCTGACTCTAATTTCACCTTCAAATTAACTGCTAATCCTAGAGGGTCACATACTTTTGCCACTCACTAATATGTAACATTGGATCAATTTCCTCAATAAATAAATGACCAAGTATAATATTTCGTCTCATTTGTGTAACTGGGTTCTCTTTATCTACTTTTAGGACTTGTGTGAAAATCTGATGATGTTTTAGGTCATATTTATGCAGAAATATAGAACATTCTAAAGGGTTCATAAACTTTCAAGCACCACTGCACTTTTTTGCCCCACAGTAGGTAAGTATTATTGTATAAGTCAATTAGATTTCTATAGTGCCCCTTCCTCCAAAAAAACCCCGACAAATCTAAATTAACTGAAAGAAAAGTTATGCTTGCCCATCCCTGCTTGTGAGTTTGAGGCCCCTGGCCTTGACAAGCACCCCACAGTCACAACTAGCAGTTCTGAGAAAAGAAAGGTTGGAAAAGAATCATCTCCCTCCTGACACAGTAACGGTCTCATGGGGCGATAGAGGTAGATGGATATGAAGCCACAAGCTGTACTGAAACTCTTGCTATCCTACTGCCTTTCTCACTGGCAAGGAAAGTCAACAAGGGGACCTGGGCAATACCAATTTTGGGAGAAAAAGGAGAAACAAAAAAGCATTTAAGACGATAGCTAACACAAACAATACTACTATAAGACAAAAAGTACAACAAAACAGGAACAGAATAAACAATATAATAAGGTAAACAAAGTACAAGGTACTTACTGCTGCTACTGGCTAAAAGCTAACAGAAATAAATGCATGTATGACTTTTAGCAGATATTTTATTCAGCTGACAAAACTGAGCTCTAATAAAAAAAAAGCTGTACCACATGCCATGGTTTAATTTATGAGCGCATATATTGCAGAGTGGAAACTACTCAGCAAGTATGTCAGGTACTCTGGTGTCAGGCCCGGTTGTGATTGAAAAAAGTTAGCAGTAATTTGTATTCAGTGTGAAATTTTACAGGAAGCCAGTGTAAATCAGATCAATGAAGAAAGGTGATATGTTTTAGTATGTAACCTTAAGTAATATTTGATAAGACAATTTAAAACATTCAGGCAAGCATTTCCCATCTAATGGGCTACAAAGATATTATTTTAGCCAAAAACATACCTAGATGCCATTTGTTATTTTTTAACATTTAAAAATGTGCAGAAAAGCTTCTGTTTCAGTCCTTACAGGGTTAAAAAAGTTCATTGTTGCGGCCTTACAAATTATACACGGCAAGTGCTCAGAGGTGACTTAAAATACACCACATAACTCTGGTGTTCGTCCAGCGTTCATTGCCCTTGCCCTGCAAGTCCAAGAACAAAGATTTGAGGGTTAAGTTAAGCCTGTCGTTCTTCAGAACATGGGCCCACTCACTCACTTTTGCAAATGTTAATTTAGTGCAATGTAATTACTGTTATGGAATTGTGGTGGCCAAATATTAAAGGTACAGTACTGTGTCAAAGTTGCAGTTGTTTTAGCAGTAATATAATGTCCATATATAGTTATTTTCCACTCTCTTTTTTAGAATACAACCAAAAAATACAGGAAATTTGAATGCAGTATTAAAAACTGAAAACAAAAACAAAAAAATCCCTTCCCTTACACTTAAGCAATAGCAGCATCTGGCAGCTTCTTCAGGATGCCAAGTTGATCCCTCTAGTCTGAAGACGCTTCATCAGGAATGGTCTTTTTGGAAGGGTATCAGACAAGAAACCACTTTTTCAGAAGGGGAACAGGGTGAAAGGGCTAAGAAATGCTAAAGCTCATAAAGATTGGAATGAAAATCAGTGGAAAATAGGATTATGGTGTGGTGACTCCAAGTGTAATATTTTGGGTCTACTCGTTGACAATATGTTATGTATGGTCATTTTGCCATTGCTAAAACACCAAATCTAATGGTGGCCTAAGACTTTTGCACAGTACTGTACTGGACTATGGACCAGAAATTCCAATGTTCAAATCCCACCTCTGGCAAGCTGCCACTCATATCCTCCTTGGAGTGTAAAATTGTTTCAGTTGCAAGTTGCTCTGGATAAGGGCGTCCCCCATTCTCATTTGTAAGGTAGATGAACCTTGGCTCATTGGAAGTATCAGGCAGGTCATGAATAGTCATCTTCCAAATTAAAATTTTTGCTTTCAAACCCAGTAGATTTTATAAACTCATTAGAATTCATGTTGGCAGTCTTTTACCTGTATAATTATGACATTGCTGCTTTGTTATGGCTGGCGTCGTTGCTAGATTACATGCACATATTGGCACTCTTAGATGTCTCTCGGCCAATCAGGTTGCAGGGTTGGAACTAGCTGTGGTGTAATAAAGGTTTGATTACAGCGATTATCGGGAGGAAAAAGTGAAATAACGTGGTCCAAGGAAGAGACATTACTGCCAATATTAATTAAGACCCCAGTTCCACTTGGTCTGTTCATGCTTCTTGCATCTTGGATAAGATTTTACCCACATATATTTACACTTTATAGTTAAATGTCTCTCCAGTCAGGCAGATTGAAATCAGATGTCGTATCCTGCGTGATACGTAAATCAGGTCATAACACTGGACCACCCACTTCCTGGTGTTTAATCTGCAATAGATGGTTGCTGCACCAAAAGTTACTTGATCTGTTTCTTCAACTAAGAGAAAGGTGGCAACTTCAGGAGTTAATATTTAGAAGGCGACGGCTGTTAAAATTGTTTAGTATCATTCTGCTACCGATATATATATATATAGTTTGTGATTTATTTTCTACAGTGCCATCTGTCTGAATTGCTAATAAAATGAAAGCGTCTTGCATTCACCAGCTTTTTATGCAGGAAAGAACATCATGGATCACGTGTGTAAAGTATTGGGTGATGTTTTGGTAGTCAGATGCATCTCAGAGAGACGTACAGTGTGTCTCAAAGCTTTTCCTGACGTGGTTCCACGAGATGTAGGAAAAAAGGCCAAGTAATAGACGAAAAGGACCTGTAAAATCTCTTTTAATTCAAAACTTTTAGTGAAATCTCAGTCTTCTTCCTTAGTCTTGGGGCGTGGCTCCTGCTGAGCCACTCTTAACTCCAAAAACCATTCCTGTTCAAGCTTCTTCAGCCTCTATGGGTGAACATGGCATCCTGATGAAGCTACCAGATGCTGCTATTGCACGTGTAAGAGGAGGAAACACTAAATACTTGCCACTGTAGCCTCCAGAAGCTGAAAAAAATCTGATTTTTACCCGTTCTTAATCCTGGATGTAAATTTCCTGTATTTTCTGGTTGTATTCTAATAAAGAAGACTGAGAATTATTATATATGGTCAGTATTCCATTTCTAAAACAATGGTATATCTAGTCTAATGGCGGCCAAAGACTTTTGCACAGGACTGTAGCTGCTGAAACTCTTGGCTTTGGATGGTGAAACACTTCCAAATCTGAGGTAAAAGTCATCTATAAACTCCCACATATGATTATGCAATGATTTCAGCTCTTAAACCAGTGGAATTGTGGGCTGATTTCGAACACAAAGGCCTCCGATTTGTGGAATGATTCTTTTTTTAGCACTGCCAGTGAAACAAACACGCAAGTTCAGTTCTGATGATAGCACTTCTAACAAGAAAGCTTTCTAAAGTGAACAGAGAATATTCATTGAGACACCTGAGGAAGAAACGTTGAGAGCACCCAGGCTCGAAGTAAGATATATATTGTGCGAGTGCTAGCTGGAGGGTCATGGAGGCCACCGTGGCATGGTCATGTCAGGGCATATGGAATCAATCAGCACCTACTCACTTGTATGAAGAGGCTTAGGAAAGGTCCTGTGGGACGTGTGGGAAGATTTTACAGTCAAAAACCCTCGGTGTTTCAGCCATCCAGAAACTTCCTCTCATCCTAATCCCTTAAAGCTCGAAGCTTTTCTTCTTTATATGCACCAGACACCATTGTTTCCCTCTGGCTCTAATCAACTTCTTGAACGTCTCTGTGCGCAGCTGGAGGCCAAAGGTAAAGTGGAGATTAGCGAGACTGGCGACACACTGAGAAAAGTGCGAGAGGAAGAGAGGAGGCTCCTGGCAGACACCCACACTGCAGCCATGGACCTGCGCTGCCGTCTGGAGCACAGCGAGAAGGACTGGGTGAGGGAGAAATCCGAGCTTCTGGAGCGCTTCGACTTGGAGAGGAAGGAGTGGGAGAGTCAGCTCAGGGACATGCAGCACAAAATCGAGGAGGTGAGTCTGCAGATGGACGCCAAGCCCAGGAAACGAACTGCCACACCCTGAAGGTTGTTTGCTGTTATGTTTATCTGGAAAACTTGGGCTGCTAATACAGATCTTTATGAACAATGCCGTCAGAGTTGAAGAAACAACTCATATAATCACAAGCTACATTAGGAACCACCGCTATAATAAGAGTAAGACACAGCATTTCACTGCAGGTCCGATTTATGACGTACAGTGGTGCTTGAAAGTTTGTGAACCCTTTATGTATTGAGGAAAATGATCTAATATTACATATAAGTGAGTGGCAAAAGTATGTGAAACCTCTGATGTGCTTTCAGTATCTGGTTGTGTGACCCCCCCTGTGCAGCAATAACTGCAGCTAAACGTTTTCCTGTAGCTGTTGATCAGTCCTGCACACCGGCTTGGAGGAAATTTATCCCATTCCTCCGTACAGAACAAGCTTCAGCTCTGGGATGTTGGGGGTTTTCCTCACAAATTAGCTGCTCGCTTCAGGTCCTTCCACAACATTTTCCATTGGATTAAGGTCAGGACTTTGACCTTGGCCATTCCAAAACATGAACTTTATTCTTCTGTAACCATTCTTTGGTAGAACGGCTGTGTGTGCTTAGGGTCGTTGTCTTGCTGCATGACCTACCTTCTCTTGAGATTCAGTTCATGGACAGATGTCCTGACATTTTCCTTTAGAATTCTCTGATATCATTCATAATTCATTGTTTCCATCAATGATGGCAAGCCGTCCTGCCCCAGATGCAGCAAAACAGGCCCAAAACCCATGATACTACCACCACCATGTTTTCACAGATGGGATAAGGTTCTTATGCTGGAATGCAGTGTTTTCCTTTCTCCAAACATAACGCTTTTTCTTTTAAATCAAAAAGTTCTATTTTGGGTCTCATCCATCCACAAAACATTCTTCCAATAAACCTTCTGGCTCGTCCACGTGATCTTTAGCAAACTGCAGACGAGCAGCAATGTTCTTTTTTTGGAGAGCAGTGGCTTTCTCCTTACAACCCTGCCATGAACACCATTGTTGTTCAGTTTTCTTCTGATGGTGGACTCATGAAACATTAACATTAGCCAATGTGAGAGAGGCCTTCAGTTGCTTAGAAGTTACCCTGGGGTCCTTTGTGACCTCGCCAACTATTACACGCCTTGCTCTTGGAGTGATCTTTGTTGGTCGACCACTCCTGGGGAGGGTAACAATGGTCTTGAATTTCCTCCATTTGTACACAATCTGTCTGACTGTGGATTGGTGGAGTCCAAACTCTTTAGAGATGGTTTTGTAACCTTTTTCAGCCTGATGAGCATCAACAGCACCTGACTCTAATTTCACCTTCAAATTAACTGCTAATCCTAGAGGGTCACATACTTTTGCCACTCACTAATATGTAATATTGGATCATGTTCCTCAATAAATAAATGACCAAGTATAATATTTTTGTCTCATTTGTGTAACTGGTTCTCTTTATCTACTTTTAGGACTTGTGAGAAAATCTGATGTTGTTTTAGGTCATATTTATGCAGAAACATAGAAAATTCTAAAGGGTTCACAAACTTTCAAGCACCACTGCAAATCTCCTCAAGTTTCGACATCTTACCTCCTAGACTCTGAATGGTTAATTATTGTGTTCAGTAAAGACATGAAAAGTACAACTGTTTGCTTTTGATTAGGTGCATTTGATTATTCGGTTACTTGATCAAACTATGCTTTATGAATAATTCATGCAGAAACTCCAGTGTGTCTGATGCCGGAGTGCTGCAGCTTCCAGTGGGTGGTAATAAGAATGGAGGAAATGAATTTCTGAAACCCTAGGTGGGATCCAGCGGAATGGATTTAAATCTTAACATGCTTTGAAGAGGAGATTAGCCCTTCAGTGGCATCAGAGAACTGAAATTGAGCTCGAGCACTAAAACAAGCAGCTTCGAAGAAAAGCGTGAGCTGTTTAACCTCCCGAAAAACTATTTAAAGCCAGAAAGACGAAGAAATGAAATGTGAAAGGAAACAGTAACTCGATAGTGTGTGCAGGCATGACTTACTGCCGTGCCTTCGAGTAAATTTATTGCACGTCTGCTCGTTTCAGCTGCACAGCGAAGTGAGGGCTCATCGAGCGAGGGGTGCTGTCGAACCAAAAGCAGCTGCACGAAGCAGTATCCCAAGGTTCAGCACGCACTCTGGCAGCACTGCCTCCAGCTCTTGGACTGACCCCTCAGAGGCCCACAGCAGCAGTTCCTCTGAGCCCCTTACCCAACGCAGGCACAGCGGCACTGACCCGAGTCGAAACGACAGAGGGCCCCGTGAGGAGCCCTGCGGTGTCCCCGGTGGATCGAGAAATCAGAGGAGCTCTGGGAACTATGAGTCTGATGAACTCGAAGCTATTAACACTAAAGAGCTGGAGGACATTCTGCACGGCTGTCTGCTTAAAGGACTCAAGAGCAAGCCTCTCTCATATGGACAAGAAGATGTCCTCGAGCCCCTGCAAAGGTCTCAGAGCACAGATCTCACCTGTGCAAGCGACAAAAAGAAGAACACGATGGCTCTCAATGCTGTGAGTTGCTTAAGTTAAAGTACTACTGCCCTTTTAAAAAATTACTCAGGTAAAAGTTGAAGTTTGGTTTTAAAAGTACGTGCTACTAAATGGACAAAGTAAAAAGTACTTCTTTAAAAAGAAGAATCCATTCCAGACCCCCAGAATATCCACACTGTATGAGGCATTATATGCATTAATGGAGTTGTATTGTACAGGTGCTCCTGATTTATGATGGGGATATCTTCAACAAATCCATCGTAAGTTATGGATCATGAGCTGAGGAGTTTAACTAGTGTTTGGTAGAGCATCCTACTGTATCATAGCGGATATATGGAAAGGATACTATGATAAGTAAGTTCATGTTTAAAACACTTACATGAACCTACAGCTGGCCAAAATCATTAACACAAACCTTATTTTAAAAAAAGTGTTGAAAAATCATGTAATTTACTGAGTAATGGATTGAAAGTGAAACGTAAAGGCAAAACACTCTATTGATGAACTAGGATAGCATAGCTGCTAATGCTAACTGCAGCCTGTGTTCCGAAGCATTGAATTCCCGCTTTGCTTTTTTGGTTGGCTCTTATAAACTAACCTTTTTAGGACCCATGGAGACTTATTTGTACCAAGAATACAATAGATGTAAAAATTAAGAAGAACACGATCTTCACCTGCGCCATTGTGAATCTGAATCACTGTGTACTGAATCGTGAATCATGAATCGGGAATCGAGATTCAGCTGAAACGAGTCATGCGACTCCACTCATACAAGTTTATGCAAGTGTACCGAGAATCAAAATGCACTGAGAACCAAATTCGACGAGTTCCGAGGTGGTCGAGAACCGAGGTACCACTGTATATAGATAGATAATAGATCAATAAATAGGTTCCTACAAACTAAAGTTACAAGCCTGTTACTTTGTGTGTAAAATGTAGAGTTAAAAAGTATATTTTTCCTTTGAAATGTGGTACGTAAACAAAGTATTAAGCTGCAGAAATAATAAAGTACAGATATCTAAAAAAATACTTAAGTACAGTAACAAAGTAGTTGTACTTTATTATTCACCACCTCTAGTTACAATATATATGGTGCTGTGATATATCTAGCGGTTAAGGTACTGGACTATGGACCAGAAGGTCCAGAGTTCAAATCCCACCTCTGCAAAGCTGCCACTGTTGGGTCCTTGAGCAAGACCCTTAACCCACAATTTCTTGGATTGTAGGATTGTATCAGTTGTAAGTCGCTTTGGATAAGGGCGTCTGCTAAATGCTGTAAATGTAAATCTGTCCAAATCTGCTGTGCTATCATGTAAACCATTTTTTGGTTTGATTTCCTCAGGCTCTTAAAGAAATAGCAAGGGTAAGTGAGGAGCTGTGCAGCTACCAGGATGTGAGCAAAAAGGGGTCTGGATTAAAGAGGTAATTTCTTTTAATCCTTGTTTACTCCTCAAAAATTTAGTGCTTTAGACTTCATGAAAAAAGTGTGTTTTTCTGTCATAGAAGTCACACAGAGCCAGCGACGTTTCCAGATGATGTCGAGCCCAGCAAGAACAACAGGTTGGAAACAGCTGACCTAGATTTCGAGTTAAATCGGTCTTGCCAAGAGCTTAACTTGTCCCTGGACACGCAGAAATGGATCAACAGCGATAATGAGACGTCAAAAAAGACTGAAGCGGAACCTGTAAAGAGAAGGGACGTCCCTCCGATCCCATTTCGGAGCACTTCTTGGTACGTGACCAGCCCGCCTGCTACAGAAGCAGAGCCCTGCTCACCAGAGCCGGTGCTGTACAGAAGGTGTCGAAGCCCTTGCCTGCACAGGAAGTGCAACAGCCCGTCCATTGTACGAAGATTTGAGGTCATGCTGCAGGAAAACGAGGGGAAGATCCTGACCGACTCTGGTATCGTGCCTGGCCCAGTGCCTCGTGATTCCAAGTGCAATATCAGCTGCTGCCAGAGCCGGTGGTCTTGCGATGGAAGCCGGTTTGGCAGCAGCAAGTCCTCCACATATGTGCCTATCCAAAAATGCCTCTCGGAGGTTAATATTGTAACCGCAGAGACAGAGTGCGGTCCAAACCAGACCGATGCAGGCATAGTGGAAAACCTGAAGGCAGAGCTGCAGCTGATGGACTTGCCTCACAAGGGTGTGCCTACTGAGCCTCCAGACCTCACCTCGCATAGCACCAATACCAGCGTCTCTCGAAGAAACGAGACCCTGGAAAGAAAAACAGCCGAGTTTAACCGCATCCTGTTCCAGACAGGCATCGGTCATCAGTGCAGCCAGGACGGAGGGAGCGCCGCGGATGTGCACTATACGTTAGACGAAACCACTGCCCTTCCATCGCTGTATATTGAGGACAATCCAAGAGATGTGGTGGACATTTTGGTACAGCACACAAAGGCAAAGTACACAGAAACCGCTCCTCAAAAACCACCACAGTCAACGAGCCAAACAAAGGAGTCTGATGTTTTACTCCAAAAGAGGGTGAAGTCTGAACAATCACACCATTCAGTAGCACAGAACCAGGACTCAAACTCTGCATGCATGCCATTGCTTACGGAAGACGGGCAAAGTTCAAAAAGTTCGGTTGTGCGAACGGTTCAAGCCAACTTAGACCCGAGTCCATCAAAGCTGAAGCATCAGACAGAGAAGTTCAGTAACGTCAAGTCGGACCAGCGTCCTTCTGAAACTAAACCCAAGGAACGTCCTGCTGAGATCAAATTCACACACATGCCCAACCCGAGGTCCCGAGTGTGTTAGATGAAGTCCTTTGGAAACCGTCGACTCTGGCTGCTTACCCTCGACCAGTGGAAGTCCCGTTCCAACTATCCGTCTGACTTGTCGTTTCGCTTACTTTCTTGTTTTAGTGACAGTGGTTCCCCCCAGCCGAACGTTCATACTATGGAGCAATAAAAAAGATTCTGAAGAGTTATCAAAGCTTGGCACATTCCCAGCAAGACAAGCAGTCGCAATCCAGTCCGGGGAGGGAGGAGGACCTCATCGAGCTCCTAAATCTGCTAGAACTTCAGACTCAGACCAGATCCAGTCAAGGAGTAAAACCCACACCTCACCATCGAACAGCAGCTCACAAAGAAGTGCATGTAGCAGTGAAGGTCAGTACCTGAAGTCAGAGTCAGATTGATTTCTATAGAGCTTTTTACAATGCAGCAGTGTCACAGAGCAGCTTGACAATTGTAGAGTATCTTCTAACATCTAGGGCCAATCCCAAATTTGCATTTACAGCATTTAGCAGACGCCCTTATCCAGAGCGACTTACAATTGGTACAGTTTTACAATCCAAGCAATTGTGGGTTAAGGGTCTTGCTCAAGGACCCAACAGTGGCAGCTTGGCAGAGGTGGGATTTGAACCCTTGACCTTCTGGTCCAGAGTCCAGCACCTTAACCACTAGGCTACCATAAATTGAGCAGGCCTGAGGCGTCGGTGGCAAGGAAAAACTCCATAAATGTTGTAAGGAAGAAACCTTGGGAGGACCAAGACTCAAAAAGGGACCTCCTTGGGAAGCCTAGATTTTATATGTAAAAATAAAACTTACCTAAGTAAATAAAGTCACCTAATTCAAAAGTTAAATACACAGAATCTAAATATTAAAAAAATACATAAATAAATATAATATAGAAATATAATAATAATAATAATAATAATAATTTACTATAATTAAAGGGAATACAATATTAACACAATATAAGAAAATATTGTAATTAAAATAAAGCGTAATATGTAGACTAATATTTTAGAGAAATATTATGACGATTATAATAAAATAGAGAATTTAAAACTATAGCATATAAGACAAGAGTGAAAATAAATGAAATCTTGAATAAAATAATGTAAAAATATACACATAGGCATTCATTTAGTCCGGTACAGAGTCACTGTAGGATCTCATGTCCTCAGTGGGAAAGTTTTGATGGCATGGAACGCTCAGTGAACCGGAGAATGGAGGGAGTTACTGCCCTCTGATAAGTCATCTGACTTACAGATCCAAAGAATGCTCAGAAACACCAATAAAACCTCACAGAGCTGCAATAAAAAGTATATGTACCCCAGATTCCTGTCTGCATACACTCATGATAACACAAAAACATTCTACCTTCACTATAAACACACAAATAATTGTACAGGCACGGGCTGTTTAATGACAAATGAGTACTACTGACAATAGGACAGTCACAGACACTTATGAACATCACTTACAGCTTGCTAACAAATAAATAGTAGAAGAAAGCATCCACAGAAATGTGAGTAACTTACACCCAAAAAGTCTGTAAAACACACATCAACCGAGTTGACTAGTCAAAACGTGACCTAACGAGCCAGTAAAGTACACATGACTGGTAAGGTATTTACACACACACACACAACACACACACACACACACCCACCACCACCACACCACACACGTGTCCCTGGTTGTAGAACCATGATTGATTGGCTGTTTTACAGCTGCAATGTCCAGAGTTAATAGGCAATTTTATTTCCTTTTATACTTTTACTATGATTTTTAAGACCTCGTTCATTTCAAAATTGAAAGAACAGACGTTTCTCAGATGGTCATTAAACATGACATGCCTGTAGCTAATAAACAGACTGATGGAACAGTCCAAGCTGGAAAAAAGCTTGTAGCCCCTGGAATAATATTCTCTCCAAGTCCTTTCAAAGACATTCGTTCTGGACAAGAGGTTTACACGGAGTGTGCTGGTCCACTCACACCCAGGGGTGAGCAGTCAAAGCATTTCAGGGTTAGGGGCCTTGCTAGAGCTTAGACTTCATCCCTCAACCTTTTTGGTTACTAGTCCAATACCAAAGTCAATCATCGCTGACTTGGATGAAGTTCATACTTTTGTGAATGAAAAAATGCATTTTTATAGCAGGACTTGAATAAAGATCAGACCACAGCGCATGAGCAATGCGATGAAGAAATCCAGGTACTTTCCAAGGGTTCAAAGACTTTTTCAAGCTCTGCCTTTTGTTCAGATCAAAAATATCCACCGTTCTCCAAGTCTTTTTTTTATTTTCTGGAGAGTAAGCAACAAGAAAATATTTCAATCCTTTATTATTGTTTATTTTTTATACTAGCCGTGAGGATCGCTTTACACATCTGGAATTTTTTAAGACGCTACCAGAAAAGTACTCTCTCCACAAAACGTTTAAAAGTACAATTAAAATTCCTGATGTTGATCTCCATCTGAAAGTATTTTCAAAAACTAAAGCACACCGTTAGGAAGAACCGTTCCCTCTGATAAGCGCAGAAAGCGTGTAGACTTGCTTATTACACAAGATCTACCCACCTGAAATGTAGAAAGTCACAGCACAGTATTTAGCATTAATGCCAGGGTTTTAATCCAAACCTTTAATCTTTCTCCCTGCTGGAAACTGCCTTTAGAAATGAGGAAAGGCTTGTGGTGCAATTACTGAGATCTCAGCATATGGCCAGCAGAGCTCTGTGCACAGATGTGTTTAAGATTTGTACAAACTCCTAAAAATCAGACAGTCTGAAAGGCAGAAGACAGACTTCTAGGATTAAGCTTGCTTATCTTTGTTTCCTTCACCACAAGAAAGGCAGTGCAAGCCAGGAATTCCTGAACAACGCTCAGATAAAGCCAAAGGGTTTCACCTTACCCTTTTAGTAATATTACCAAGAAAATATTTCTTGTCTTTGTGCAACAGGAACAGCCTTATTTTCCAAACAGACGTACAAGTTTTTGCTCATGAGATTCTAGCAAACGTCTATGAATGATAAAAGCACGTTTTCAACAACCTGCAAATATTTGTAGCATTTAAACTAAGATAAAATACATTTAGCTTATTCATATTTATTTTAATATACATTGATATGCACCTATTTAAAATAAATAAAGCATAAAATCCCATTGATAAAATGTCTTGGAAGTAGTAGAAAAAAAGTAAACATCTCCCTTAAGAACACAGATGTGATGTAATGCCAGGGTTTGAGTAGGGGTCACTGTTGCAGAGCCTAGGAGAAGATCCCCCGACTGGCCATGCCTCCACTGAACATGGCACTGCATCATATGAATATGTGGCTAGCCAGGACTTGAACCCAGGTCCCTGCAGTGGTGGGGTAGTGTAGCAGACCACTGGATTGAGGTCTGGAGAATTTAGCCTCTAGAAAAAGTACCTCGAATAAAAACAACTTTTGATTAGTGTCCATTTGACAAACCAGCTAGCGATGCCTCCTGTGGTTGAGGTAAAGCCAGATGCTAGAACTAGCAGTTCCTGTGGACCTGCGTTCAGACCCTGGGCTGGGCTTGTAACGTCAATGTGGAGAGGTGCAGCTACTGTCAACATCCTATCCAGAGCACACTTTTGTGGGAAATAATTGTTTTGACATGTAGTATGAACAGCAATAGGGTGAAAAAAGAACCAAAAAGAACAGGGTACCCATTTAAAAAATTTAATTTCAATTCCACAATTATGCTTTAAATACCCGGCTGTGATTAGTGCAAAAATACATCTGTACAGAGCCACCTGTCTGCCAGGACCGGTATGTCATGTAAGCACGTACGTCACCACAGTTTTGTTTTAATACAGTCCGCGAGAGCATTAGCAGAAGGTGGATGATCAAAAGAACTCAAAGGTTTGGCTATGCCAAATGCATATATAAAGGAGGCTGCACGTCCAATGTGGCAAAACATCCAAGTCACCAGTATGATATTGAGCTTTAGCAGTGTACTGTAGTCATGGTCTGAAATCTAGTGAAAAGCCTTCCCAGAAGAGTGAAGGCCACTTTGGCAGCAAAGGTGGCACTTGTCATCCTAATAACCATGTTGCTGGACATAATTTTGCAAATATAGTGCATCTCAGTCACGAGTTTAAGATTCCCAGTCATGAGGATCCCAACTAAAATGCTGCACCAAATGGTTGAACGGGGTATTAAATGGATTAAAACGTTCAAACACTGGGATCTAATACATATTTGTCTCTACAGCAAAGCAAGGAATCCACAGCGACAGCGAAAAAGAGTTTCTCGCGACCAGCTTGTCCTGCGAAAAGACGTTTACCCTCACGCTGGGCGAACCGCTCTCCCTCAACCTCGTCTACATCCTCAAACTCGCCCTCACCGACAACACAAGCATCAGTGTCCGGTCCACGCCAGTTGTTGACCTACTCGGCATTTCACACAGAGACAGTCATCATGTGAGAAGGCTGAAATCCACGTCTGCAAATATCCTGACTACCTTTGTATGTGGCGACTTTTAATCCGAGCCGGTTCCCAATTTACAGCCTCGTTTACCGCCGTGTTGTATGTCACCATGTCCAGCATTTCCCTCTGTACTTATGAACTTCTGCAGTTTCATCAACCATAACAAAGGGATGTGTGAAGAAACCAACCAGCGGATTACTGCTGGGAAATTTCTCCTCATGCTTTTAGGTGCCTCCTGCTTAAACAAGCTCAGTATTTCACTTAAATAATTTCTTATATGCATCGGAATGGTTGACCTGTCTTATTGAGACTTATTATAAACTCACTCTGTCCATTTACTAATGTGAAACATATCATTAAAGTAATCTTTACAACCCTTATGTCCTGCTCAGTATTACTACAACAATGAACATCACCTAAAAGAAATTAAAATCAATCGAAACTTTATACGTGTGAGTATAATGATGATATGTAAGTGATTCATATATTAGAGCGAAAGGTTAAGTTTATTGGGGAAAATTGTACAACTGAAAGGAGGCTCTAGTACCCTGTTGGGCCGCCTCTAGCCTGGATACAAGATGAGATGCGGTTGGGATTTGGAGGCATACAGGTTTATTTTGGTATCCTGAGGCACATTTGCCGACAGATGTTGCAGCTGGGCCTGTAGATCCTGCACACTCATAGGGTGCTGAAGCTGGCATCCCAGCTGATCCAATAAATGTCTGATTGGCGATAAATCTGGCAACCAGGCAGGCCAAGGAAGTGTTGCAATCTGGTGGAGATATTCCTGGGAAACCCTCGTTGTGTGTGGACGAGCATTATCCTGCTGAAAAATGACAGTTGGAAGCCCTAACATGAGAGATGTCCTGCACATATCGCTGAGCTGTTAGTGTCCCTCTGATCAATACTAGAGGTGACCGACTGTCGTATTTGATGGCTCCCCAGATCATCACACCAGCAGTTGGAGCACACTCAACAGCAAAGGCAGGATTGAAGCGCTAACCCAAAGCCCCTATACTCGAACCCAACCGTCAGATCACAAAGATAACCTGGATTCGTCACTAAAGACAATAAAGTTCCAGTCCGTAACAGTCCAGGTTTCTCGTTCACAACACCACTGCAAACGAAAGCAATGGTGGCTGGCTGTCCATGGCAGAACAGATGGGTGTTGGGTCATCAAATTTCCTTCTGCTAAGCACCTGGAAATGGCCCGGGCAGAGATAGGTATGTGTAATGAAGGTGCCACCTGTGTCTGGATGGTGGACAATAAAATTGCGGGAGCTGCTCGTGCTTGTTGGCGGATCAAATGGTCCTCTCTACTGGTGGTCTGTCTGGGCATTCCGAAGCCTGTTTGCTGTGCGTGCCCTCAGAGCCACTGCTCCCAACACCTCCTAACAGCTAGGTCAGAACGGCTTAGACGGTGGGCAATTTGTCGAAACGTCCACCCTGCATCTCTCAGTCTAATGATGCGCTCCCTCTCAAAGTCTGTCAACTGGGCAAAATGTCTTCCAGTGCATTGTAGAGGTATTCAATAATGTCAGCTTGCACATAGTTAAAACAACAACTATGATATCATCGTAGACGATGCATGTTCATGTTACATATAAAAACGATATAAATAGAAAGATGATACATATCGCACAGCCCATAAGTCGTGTATTTATTATATTTTTTTAAAGGAAAATAATGGGATTGCACAAAAAATAATCATGTCAGGCCAATTTATTTCCAATCAGAAGCTTATTCTGCCTCCAGATAAACAGCTGTCAACAGATGGACACCATTTATTAATGCATATGTAACTAGGTAAACACCTTCATGGGTAAAACAACATTAGACTCATAACATCTATCTCCATGGATTGGGATCTAAATTCAGCGTCTAGGACACAACTTCACTGGACCGTCAGTCTGTCTGGAATCTGTTGGGAGAAAGAAGGCTTGCTAAGCACAGTGACACGCTGAAGGCTTGGCTGTAATGTGGAACCCTGAGATAAAAATAGTATATGAGTTTTGGAGCCAGAAATCCTATACCAATGATGATACAAATTCTACGTCACTTTCCTGGAGTAGAGACAGGCACAATATCCTTATTTCCTCTGTTCCATGGGATGGGTTTGTAGGATGAAAGAGTTTCACACTAATGTCCAATAAGCTCTGCTATAAAAAAGACCACGCCATTATGGAACTGACGCAGGAGGTCATCCAAATCTCAGAGGTCATTTAACAAGATCCGAAGAAGAGAAGACAGCAGACATTTACATTACATTTATGTCATTTATCCAGAACGACTTACAATTTACAATCCAAGCAATTGTGGGTCTTGCTCAAGGACTCAACAGTGGTAGCTTGGCAGAGGTGGGATTGAATCCTGGACCTTCTGGTCCTGTACCTTAACTGTTAGGCTACCACAGCATCAAAGCAAAGATGGGTTAAGATGGCACTATAAACAAACAAAGGACATCAATAAATCAACAACACCAATGTATCTCGCTGAAAATAGTGTAAAAACATGAAGATTAATATGGACCCTTATTTGCTGCTACAACAGTTTCCATTTTTCTTGCAACGAATTCCACTAGATTTTGGATTTTAGACTTTGACTGCAAAGATTCACTTCTATTCAGCCACAAGACCACTGATGAGTTTGGGTTAATAGGCATGTTCACAGTACACATTGTATTCATTGAAAAGGGATTGAATGAGGCCAAAGGCCAGTCAGATTCTTCCACATAAAAACATAGCAAACCATTTCTTTATAGATCTCGGTTTGTACCAGTCGTTATGCAAAGGTGCTGTACATAAGATTGGGGAAGTTTTCCAACTAGCTGAGACTGAAGAAGTCACTTAGATGAGTGACGAAACGTTTCTCCCACAAAACCTAATGTCCAGATGAACAGATTTAACTTCTGGGATACCAAGGTAGAGTTCACTCAAGCAGGGTTGTGTCCACATTTTGTGGTGTCTTGTCTTTTTCTTTTCGACTGTTTTTTTTTCTGAACAAGCTAGGGCAAGGGCAGCTGTGGCCAAATGTTGCTCCTTTGGTTTCTTTTCTAGTAAAATTCCACCAGGATGTGAATGAGCAATAATCCCAAAGGAATCTAGTTGCAGTCTTGCAAATGGTGACCATTCAAGATCCCCAGTCTTTGCAAATTCATAGTCTGTGACTACAAACTATGGCTCGTCTTTAGATGTGACAAGTTGTCTGACTTTTGCATTTAAAAGTCTTTCCAAAGTCTTTTAGTGTGTGTTTAGCATTAAGAACATTAACAGCAATCGGTTCGTCTAAATTAGATTCTTAATAGGGTAAATACCATGGTCTTGCGAATTAATATTTCCCCTATTCTAACACAGCATTTCTAATTCTTCAGGTTCTCTCCTGCCATCTTCCTTTTGGTATTTTACACACGAAAATAAGGTACATTCTCGTTTGTTTGGTAAATAACATACTGCTGCTAACTTTGAAGTAAGTAATTCAGAAAGTATATGTTTTAAGACGCTATATAAAGGATTTACACAGGTTGACCTTTAAAAATAACGTCACCTGACTAGCTTATTGCAACTCCTATGCCATTGAGCTCAAGAGGCGTGTGATGCCCCCTAGCGGAAGATTCGTTACTCTACTAAAAACCGCTCCAAGTCATAAACAGATCAGTTGCCTGAACATGCAAGCAGGAATTATTTAATATGCATACACAATTAGAATAGATTTACGACTATAAAATGATTCCCTGTTCCCAGTTTTGAAAGGTCAATTCCGATTGTATCTCAGGAACTATAATTCGGAAATCACTCTTCGGACGGACTGCTATACAGAAGACACCAACTACGAGTTCAGGTTGGTAGGTGATGTTTTTTTAATATTTAGTAAATTAATACTTTTTAATTATGAGACAGTTTTATAACGTGTTTAACTTGCATTTCGAACAAGGTCATCTTAATTAAGGAATTGTCTTTAAACATGACCTAACGCAACTCGACCTTTTTACGTCTCACCTGAATATACAGACTTTCTTTATGGTTATTTCTCCAAAATACTTCTAACGATATAAAAGTAAAATAATAATAACCAAGGCAGGACCTTTAATTGTAATATCTGCATCCAATATGAGATGCAGACCACTGAAGTACGCCTGATCTGGTCATTTAGGAAGGTCATGGTGTTCCATACATTTGTACAGTTTCAGCTGTTACACGTCAATGTGACGTGCAGCATCTCAACCAAGGCTGGTGTAGGGTCATCTGGACTACAGAAAACAAAATAAAACCCAGCATCTGCTATCTCTTTTCTTGATAT
This sequence comes from Ancistrus triradiatus, assembly GCA_025084515.1. Taxonomy (NCBI): domain Eukaryota; kingdom Metazoa; phylum Chordata; class Actinopteri; order Siluriformes; family Loricariidae; genus Ancistrus; species Ancistrus triradiatus. The sequence continues at coordinate 372,463 of JAJAGP010000332.1, read as the reverse complement.
TCTGCTGTAGAAACGGGACCAGAGTGACTTTAAACTGTAAGAGTTCAACTAACAGGACTTTTACACAAGTTATTACACAGAACATTTTCTCCATTTTCTATCGTCTATGTAATCACAGCTTCTAATGACTTTGTTTTTACTGACTACTGTTTATATTTCATCTTGTTTTCCGGTGTCACCCAGAGTATGAGCTAAGGAGCCTTCCAGATTAGTCCCAGAGTTTTTCCTTGCCACTGTCACCACTGGCTTGCTCATTTGGGGTCTTTGTTTATTAGTTTTAGTTAACACTGCATCAGCATCACTAGCAAGAGACAAGGTTATCAACACACTAGTCATGGTGCCAATTTAGAGTGACCAATCAACCGCATGTCTCTGGAATGCAGGAGTTAACTGGAGCTCCTGGAGTAAACCCACGTGGACACGGGATGTACAAGCAAACTCCACACAGGTGGAGTCAGGGGTCAGGCTCGAACCGGGGATCTCGGAGCAGTGAGGCGACTGCGCTGACCACTGCAACCCCGTGCCGCTTCTCAGCTTTTGTAAAGTAGCTTTGAGGCCATGTCACGTTTTACTTCCCCAGGCATTTGGGCAAATGTTAGTGTTGAACCATGATATACACGTTTGCAATGGAACTGTCAGCTCTGTGAGTGTTGCTTTTTAGCAAAAATGGTTCTGTTTGTGTTCCGCCAGTGTATTTAGTTACCACAGGACTAAGGTACTCGACTCTGGACCAGAAGATCCAGGGTTCAAATCCCACCCCAGCCAAGCTGCCACTGTTGGGTCCTTGAGCAAGACCCTTAACTCACTTGGAGCTTGGATTTGTATGACTGTACCAATTGTAAGTCGCTCTGGATTACTTAGGGATTACTTAGGGATCCAGGATAGGTTGGTCTCTTGGATATACTACTTACTTGCCTGTTCACATTCCCAAATTTCCCACTTTTGCACTTACATGTTTGTCATTACCATAGTTAGGTGGGAACACCAACTAAAGAAAGGTTTGTATTCATGATATACAACTAACTTTTGCAAAATCACTTTAATTTCAGGACATGACACTACCTCCTCTATCTACCCTTCTCAGAATGACTCTGTATGGCACTGGCCGCCCTTTACTCCACAGCACACGATATGCACTGGGCAGACTTTTAAAGCAGAATCACATGTTCTATTGTAAATCCAGTGAAGCTCAGGTCGAAGAGATCCGAAAAAAGCTTCAGGAGTTTCCTGGAGGCTCCATAGATCTTCAGAAACAAGAGTCTGGCATCGCAGTGATGACCCTTAACAATCCAGCACGGATGAATGCTTTCTCAGGTATGAAGTCTTTCAAATATACTTTTGGTACTCTTAATTTAAACCTGAAATTATGCAAAAACTTTCACTTTTTTAGTGACACATTTCAAGGCAGTTATTTTTTAAGGTCTTACCCTGGCACACTTAGTAATTCTTTAAATAACCATTCATTATATATACACTGAGACAGGAGTGCTAAATCGGGTAGAAGGTTAGGAAGAGTCTAAGGGCCTGTGACTGACAGGGGCCCTAAAATGTATTAGAACATAAAAAAAAAAAGAATTAGGGGCCCACTGCCATAGCTTTATATGGGGCCTAAAATCCCTGCCAATAGAGTAAGTGTTTTGCTTTCACTTTCAATCCATTAGTCACTAAATTACATGAGATTATTCAACACTTTATTATAAAATGAGCTTTGTGTTAATGATTTTGGCCAACTGTATTTTAATATAAGTGTCTTAAACATTAACTTACTTATTATTTATCGTAGGCTCTGCTATGATACAGTATAGACGCTCTACCAAATACTCAAACTCATCGGTTTATGATCCATTTAGCTTATGATGGATTTGTTGAACATATCTCCATCATAAATCAGGAGCTCCTGTACAATACAACTCCATTAATGCATGTAATGCCTTATACAGGGGGGATTTTCTAGGGGTCTGGAACGGATTAAATGCTTCAAGTAAAAAAAATACACGTTCAAAATGTTCAATTTGGGTTTACAAGGCAGTTGCAAAGTTACAGGAGTTCAAGTGTTTCAAAAATCATTCTGCGAAACAAAGGGTTCAAATGATTCTAAGCTTAGTTACTCTGTACCACATTATCCCCAACACTGACTATCTATACAAGTGTGTATATATATAAATAAAAGATTTGAACTGATTTTTTTTCCTTTTTTAAAACGATTATTCAGATATTGTCAGTTTTCATTTACCAATAAACATTTTCTGTTCAGTCTGTGATTTTTAACCTTTAAAATACCATTGATCACACTGAACTATTTTATCGTGGCCCTATCTGGATTTCTTCTCTCTGGTTTCCAGGCAGCATGATGGTAGAATTGGAGGAACGTGTGTGTGAGCTGGAGTCTTGGACAGAAGGGAAAGGTCTGATTGTGCGTGGAGCTGCAGGAACGTTCTGCTCTGGGTCTGATCTGAATGCAGTCAGAGCGATATCCAACCCACAGGTATGCTTCAGCATGATGTGTTAGTAATATAAACAGGATGAATCCATTATTCCCGACTCCCATATATTTACATTTTTACCCAGAGTGATTTACAACTTCTACAGTCTTACAGTCCAAGCAATTGTGGGTTAAGGGTCTTGCTCAAGGACCCAACAGTGGCAGCTTGGCAGAGGTGGGATTTGAACCCTGGACCTTTTGGTCCATAGTCCCGTACCTTAACCGCTAGGCTACCACAGTCTATATGATTTTTTTTATGCCTGTATTCATATGTAACTAATGAATAAAAGCATGGATAAAGCAATGGAATGTAATGTAATGTGTAATATAAATAAAGACATGAAAATTCACTTGCACTTTATAGGCACTGAGGAAAAAGCAGTTTCACCATTTCTTATCACTGTTTAGATTTACATTTATATCATTAACAGACGCCCTTATCCACAGCGACTTACAACTTGTACAGTTTTACAACTGTTTGGAGTTGTTGTCTTGCTCAAGAACCCAACAGTGGCAGAGATGGGATTTGAACCCTGGACCTTGTGGTCCAGAGTCCAGACATTGGCGGCAAGACTGAGGGTGTGCCTGAAATTACATCTATAGACTCTTAAAATGTATAATAATATAATATACTATATAATATAATATAATATAAATCATGCCTATGATCACACGTTAATTCTTCTTTTTGGTTATATGGCGATTTGCATACTGTATTTGTGCATTATCGCCACCAACTGGACTGTTCTTCCATCGTGGTTGGAAGATCGCACCCGATTTCCCACTGTGTTCTATTTAGGGTGCTGATGTTTAAAAGTCGGGATTTTTGTTCGGATTTGTGGGCAAAAAATTTTCAAACAGGCTGTTTGATGTCCGAATGGTTTGAGTGATAAAAGTTTGAATTCCAAGGATCCCCTGTATCAGCTAACAAGACAGACAAATGTATCTTCTCTAATTTTCCTTCAGGGACTAATAGTGTTATATTAAGCAGCACCATTCATGCAGGCTAACAAAAAACATATATAATGTCATATAATGGTACTGTGCAAAAGTCTTTGGCCACCATTGGATTTCTTGTTTCAGCAATGCTATAATGACCATATACTAGCCCTTGGACCCCAAAAATTCAGACTTGGATTTGTCACTTAATACTATTTTCTTCTGATCTTATTTCCCATCTTTGGAGCTTTAGAATATCACCCTGTTCCCCTTCTGCAAAAGTGGTTTCTTGGCAGTTGCACTTTCAAAAAGACCATTCCTGATCAAGCTTGGCTTCTCAATGAAGCTCAAGAAAGTGTGTGTGTGTATGTGTGTTGAATACAGATGTCCTGTATTTACTGGTTGTATTCTAAAAAAGAGACTTAAGTATATATGGTAAGAATACTGCTAAAACACTGGTATTTCTAACATACTGGTGGCCTAAGACTTTTGCACTCTACTGTTTCTCTACCATACAACAACCTGTGTGATACATTTCAGATGTACTCTCTTTCCAGGTGTCTCCCCTACTAACTGCCACAGATAGTCTCATATATAGGACAGTCTAATTGGTGAATGAATCAGTTATCTTGGCTCGGTGTTATTCCTTTGCCATCTTGACACCAAATTCTGTCTCTGGAGTATCAAGTTCACACTTCGGTAAAGTCCCCTGTGACAGCAGGCTGATTTATTTGTTTCAGGATGGTATGAAGATGTGCTTGTTCATGCAGAATACCCTAACAAGGCTGCTCAGGTTGGTCTCCTGCTTCTTGTCTGCTCAGTCTTGTCTAGAGGTATGAGCAGAGCTGATTTGTAATGAATCAAACCTGACGTGTCTCTCTCAGTTTAGGTTGCCTCTCATTTCCGTGGCTCTGGTTGAAGGGAAGGCTTTGGGTGGCGGTGCAGAGCTCACGACGGCCTGTGATTTCAGGTAAAATATTCTGCTGTAGAGTGTCTGGAGTAGGATTGGACCATTTTTTATATTTCTTTAGATCAGACGGCTTCAATGCTGTCCATAAAGGGGCCATAGGAGTGGCTGGAGGTTGTCACACCAACCAAGCAGGAGCTATACCCGGTTCCAATTGTTCGATCTTGGTCTTCAAATGTGGCTCCTGTTTATACTCGTTGACAAAAATTAATTCACCAAGGAGGAGTTGTTGGGATTGAATGAAACTTTGTGGGTGAGAATAATGACGATATATGTAAGTGATTACAATATTAGGGTAAGGTATTAGGTGTTTAACGCCGTACCAATATTAGGGTGAAAGGATATGTTTACTGGGGGAAACTGTACAACTAAAAGGAGGCTCTAGTTACCCAGTTAGGCCGCATCTAGCCTGGATACAAGATGAGACACGGTTGGGCACGGAGGCATATAGGTTCCTTATGGTATCCTGCAGCACATTTGCCCACAGATGTTGCAGCTGGGCCTGTAGATCCTTCACACTCATAGGGTGGTAAGGCTGGCGTCCCAGTTGGTCCCATAAATGCTCGATTGGCAACAATTCTGGCAACCAGGCAGGCCAAGGCTGCAATCTGGCGGAGGTCAGAATGGGCAATTCGTCGAAATGACCATCCTGTTTCTCTCTGTCCAATGATGCGCCCCCTCTCAAAGTCGATTAACTGGGCAAAATGTCTAGTAGACGACAACAAGAGGTACACTACCAAAAAGTAACTTCTGTGAGCCTTTTTATAGGGCAGCGGGGAAGCAATGTTACGCCCTCTTGTGGCAGTCTCTAATCAGACCACACCTGTAATCAGTTCCATATCTGCTTGAGACAGAGTTTTGCAGCAATCCGACATTTCTATCTGGGTGCGTTATTTTTTCGTCAATGAGTACATGGGTATGAAAGCATGCCACCATCGGTATTTGGGTATACTTTTTGAACACACCTGATTGAGAAACTCATTTCTTCTGGCAGGTTGATGACATCTGATGCTGCAATCCAGTTTGTCCATAAACACATGGGATTAGTGCCAGGATGGGGCGGAGCTGCGAGGCTTGTGCGACTCGTCGGCAGCCGAAATGCCCTAAAATTGCTAAGCAGCGCCAAGAAAGTCGATCCTGACTTGGGGAGGCAGACTGGACTGGTTGACGACGTGCTGACTGTGAATGAAGGGAAAGCTCTAGAGGATGCAGAGCGCTGGCTGAGCCAGTTTACAAAGGGTTCAGCTCCTGTAATCAGAGCCATCAAAAAGGTTGTGATATCGGGAAGAGAACTCACCCTGGACGAGGCTCTCAGAACTGAACGTGATGTATTTGGGACAGTTTGGGGAGGACCAGCTAACCTGGAGGCTTTAGCACTCAAGACCAAACATAAGTGAAAGAATTTGGGTAAAAGTGAACGCTTGCTTCTATAACGAGTGAAGCTGGTGACTTTGTAGTTAAAGTACAGGAGTACTGACCAATAGGTTGTGGGTTCATTCACTTCCCAGCACCAATGAGCTGCCACTGTTGGTCCATTGAGCAAGCCCCTAACCCTCAACTGCTTACTAGAAGACCATTGAATATACAGTACTGTGCAAAAGTCTTAGACCACCATGGTACCATTAGAGTTGTTGTTTTGTATGCAGTATTATAAAACTATCAGAAAAAAAGTTTCTGTAGGTTACAGTGGCAAGTATTGGTATGACCTCCCCTTCATCGGAATGCCAAGTTGATCCTTCTACAGTCCGAAGAAACTTGATCAGGAATGTTTTTTTGGAAGGGTAGCAGGGAAGAAACCGAAGCCATTTAAAAAATTGTGTACATATTTCCTGTGTTTTCTGTTTGTATTTTAATAAAAGAGACTGAGAAAGTTATATATGGTCATTATATGATTCAAATCTACAAGGTGGCTGAAGACTTTTGCACAGTACTGTGTACTTTGGCAGGTTAGAGTACATGCTGCTTAATAATGTGTAAGAGTCTAGTAGCAGCACATATTTACTAAAGAGAAAGTAATACATCACTAAGTGAAACATAAGAAGGTCACCACCTCAAGGATCTGGGTTCGGGTACCCTCCAGTTGAGTCAGCCATCACATGCAGACGTGATTTACACTGTCTGAGGGAGGGGAGGCTGGTCAGGGGATTATGGGGTGAAAATGTAAGAAATAAATAAGTCTGAGACCATTATGAAAACACTTGTGTGGATCTTTCTGTAGAACAATTCATACTGTAGTAGGATAATGACAACACACACCTCATAGCCACACCTTTGCAACAACTACTTGAAGGCCAAAGAAGATCCAAGAGTGATTACTTCTCATTTACTTTCCTTCAAAGTCACCTGACCTGAATCCCATCTGGCATTTATGGGAGCACTTGAAAACACAGTAAGCCAAGCATTCAATAACATCACAAGATGCTGTTTGGAATATCGTGCAATCATGCTGGATAAAATGGATCATCAGATTTTTTGGAATCCATGCAGCTCGAGTGCACCCTGTTATTACAGCAAAAGGGGGGAACATACCAAATCTGACGTGTGTCCTTCGTGCTGTGTGTATTTATAATAGACCTATACACACTCACCAGCCACTTTATTAGGTACACCTTGCTAGTACTGACTTGGACCCCATTTTGCCTTCAGAACTGCCTGAATTCTTCTTGGCATAGATTCAACAAGGTGCAAGAAACGTTCCTAAGAGATTTTGGTCTTAGGTCTCCATGTCTTTGGTCTGTGGAGGCTGTTTGAGTACAGTGAACTCCAGTCTGCGATGGGTTGGGCTTTGTGGCATGGTGTTTCCTCTTGCTTGAAGTAGCCATCAGAAGATGGTACACTGTGGCCATAAAGGGATGGACATGGTCAGCAACAATACTCAGGTAGGCTGTGGTGTTTAGATAATGCTCGGTTGGTATTAAGGAGCCCAGAGTGTGCCAAGACTATATCCCCCACACCATTACCAGCCTGAACTGTTGATACAAGGCAGGATGGATCCATGCTTTCTTGTTGTTTACACCAGGTTCTGACCGGACTATCTGAAAGTCCCAGCAGATACAGACTCATCAGGCCAGACAATGTTCTTCCAATTTTCTATTGTCCAATTTTGGTGAGAAGAGGTGGGAAAAACTTTTTAAGGAGTAAATGTAATAACATTTGGATGTGGATTTGAACAGTTGCAGAACTACATTTGTGTGTGTATGTTGTAATTTATAAGTTCATAAACAGTCCTCTGGTAGCTGGTATGGCCAGTAGTTCCCAGTAATTTCCCAACACTGCTCTGTATGGCGCTGTTGCCTGAATATAAAGCTTTAAATCCCACAGCATTTATGAAAACACTGGAACAACGGCCTTAACCAAACACCCGCAAAGCCAATTAGCCCATCCTAAATTGTCTCTCGTAACTAAACTGAGTAGCAGGAGCGTTAAAAGTATCACAACACAAGCGTTTACTCACAATTGTGTTACTTACCAGTTAGTGTTCAGTGCAGAGGACGGACTGGTTACTAGATAAAGCATGTAACTAATCATTGAAGCTTTTCTTTGTTTTGAATCTTTTATGTTTTAATGTCAAATCTATATGTATCTTAAAGAGCTAAAACCAGTTAGCTGAATGAAAGCAACGTTTTGTAATTAAACACGTCGTTAGTGATCACGTGATGAAGGTGAACGTTTGGAAACCACAAAGCTAATTAAAGGAGCACAACTGTAGAACAAATTAGTGCAATACGTCTTGATATATTTACAGTATTATGCCCAGATATATGAACTACGTTTCAGTCATGAATCACTTGTACACTTGCGTCATATATCTACTTAAAAAAAAAAGAGAGTCTAGATTTTCAGTGACTCGACTGAATCGACTCACAAGACTCGACTCTAAGAGCCGATTTATACGTGTTCACTGATGCTTTCATTTCATTCGTAAGGACATTTCTCCACTCAACTTAAGATGGAAATTCTGTCTTGAATTTCCTCCATTTGTACACCGTCTGTCTGACTATGGATTGGTGGAGTCCTAACTCTTTAGATATGGTTTTGATGAGCATCAACAACTCTTTTTCTGTCCTCAGACATCTCCATTGTGTACCTTGCCGTGATACACTTCTACAAACATGTTATGAAGAGCAGACTTTGATAGATCCCTGTTCTTTAAATAAAACAGGGTGCCCACTCACACCTGATTGTCATCCCATTGACTGAAAACACCTGACTAAAATCTCACCTTTAAATTAACTGCTAATCCTAGAGGTTCACATACTTTTGCCACTCACTAATATGTAATATTGGATCTTTTTCCTCAATAAATAAATGACCAAGTATAATATTGTTGTCTCATTTGTTTAACTGGGTTCTCTTTATCTACTTTTAGGACTTGTGTGAAAATCTGATGATGTTTTAGGTCATATTTATGCAGAGATAGAGAAAATTCTAGAGGGCTCACAAACGTTCAAGCACCACTGTATATCTCAGAAAGATTTATGGAATAGGAATTGGCCGGTCATATATTGAAAAAATCAGAAACACCAAGGACGAGTCTTAACTCTTACTCTAGTCTTTAGCCTATTTAAAATGAACTTGCTGAGGTCTGTTAATACAAGCCAGCTACACATAGTTCTACCAGCTCTTAAATACAAGGGATCACACACACATTTTCCAGTTAAAAAAAAAGGGAAGTTCATTTACATAATGTAGAACTACACAATAAAAGTCAAGGTCCTGATGTGTGTTTGAAGAGTGTATTTGAATATGAGATAAAACACACATTGTAGTTTGGTATTCATCTTTAGCATACGGCTAATTGTCTGTAACATGAACGCGAAGATAAATAAGACATACAGATGAATAATAAGAGTCCACCCTGAGTGATCGGCAGCAGACTTTCCTGCTCACTCAGTCAGACTCTCACACCATAAGTTAACTTTTTCCACTAAGCAAAGGTTTCGTTAATCACTGAGCAATTCAGTTTTAGGTTCTTTGCTGTTTGAGCTTCATAATAACACAAGTTTAATCAAGAACAAATTATAGGAGATGTTTATGAACCCGGTTTTCTTTGGCTAGACAAGATCTAAGATCACGTTTGCTCTTCTGGCCCAGAGGAGGACGGGTCCCCAAATTTGAAGCTGGTTCCTCTCTGGATGGTGATTTGGGGTCTAGGCTCTAGTAAAACTGCTTTGTGTCAGTGTCAATATTTAAAATCGATACATAAATAAAATGAAATGGAATTGTCTAACGTTGCTTTTATCTTAGTCTTGATTACCCAGCCTGCATCATCTTAGTCCAGAATTAACAGTAAAAGAATAAATCCATTTCTCTGTCACCTTTATTTTCTTTCTGGCTTTAAATAATTGTTAGGAGGTGATGAAAACCTTCCAAGAAAGGCCAATCACTGTTTAGCTCTATGTGGCAAATATATGCCTGAGATCTTCGCGCTTGCTTTGGGATTGTGGGTAATGTTGTGCTTTAAAAATAAAGCTGAAGTCAGAGTGGATAACATTAACAAGGTAAGTCAGGCTTATCAGGTGTACAAATTTGTGCTTATTACTCATTAAACTTCACTGCTCAGATCTGTAGACCAAGTCCTTCTGAAAATATGCTCTTTAGACCAGTACTCTTGGAACAAGGTCGAGTTCATGAAATGGAAAATAAAATAATTTGGTTATATATAAAATTGCATCCAAAGCCAGAGACACAGAGGGCTGTGATCCAGTGCCACAGGAGCTTCATTCCTAAGTCCTATAAGAAAAACTACTGGTGGCACAGATAGGGGCTTCACTCGTCTTAAGATCTCTTAACCGTCACGTCTTTTGACAGCCACAAGAGGGCAGCAGGTATCCAGAACTGATTCTCCTGGTTTGCCGGCGTCACACTGCAGGACAACTCGGCTCGATTTGTTTAAGGTGGCACTTGTGGCACAGCAGACGCCCATTCAGCGGGTAACAACGGTGCCCTTCTTCATCATTCAGCTCTATCTTGCAGTCCTGCAGAGACAGTAAAATGCAGCTGCTTCAGAAAGAGTGTGGATTTAAATAAACACGGTGCTGTTTTGATAAGACATTTAATTTCTATATTGAGCAGGAAAATCCAGAGCATAATGTGGGTATTGTTACATTTCTGCATTTCTTTGCGTTGCTGAACTATAGGGTTTAGCTCGGCTGTTGCAGGAAAAGATCACAAGAGTGACAGAAGGAAAAATGGAAAGTGATAATGCAATGGAGAAAGAGAAAAAGAACAGTAAAGTAAGGAAACAAATTAAGAAATGAAAAGGGAACAAAATGAAAGAAATGCAGTAAGGAGACTGTTGATACTTATAAAACTGGAAAAAGTGAAATGCTAATAAATTACAAGGAGAGGAATAACAAGACAGTGCTCATTACTCTGACTTTAATTTCGTAATTAAAGTTGTCTGACTGCGTAGTAATCAGGGGCAGGAGAAAGCAGCTGATTGAAGCTGTGCGATGTTTAATGCTGCTGCACTGAGGAGCTTGATAAACACTTCACATCACCCTCACTGCTCTCTGATTACACGTGTAGATTTAAAGCAACCACTTCATCAAAACAAACAGGACAGAATCCAAAGTTCTTCAAGTGCACTTCCTACACTTTGACCTATAAAAACCATTCAGTCATTCATTCAATTTCATAATTAAGTAATCCAATTCAGGGTCCCGAGATTGGTTCTTATAGGAGTAGTTCTTGTATTGAGTATTAGCCAGTCCAACAGTTTTCTTTTCTCTCTCTGTTTTAACTGCAAAGGTGTCCATGATGGGATGCCAGTCTATGGCAGATTTATCCCCCAATCCAATCAACCCTCCTTCAGACACAGTCGATGGTGCCTGTGTAACTCCCAGCGTAGTTCATCCATATAAACATCATGTGTTTGTTTTACTCACCTCACAATGATAGCATTCCACATGATAATCCTTATCCATAGAGACCACGCGGATAGTTTCATCAGAACCCTGCGAGAAAAGACAGAAGGTCTTTTGTCACAACCTTTGGGGAGCACAAACCTGAATTCATGCACATGCACACGAGCGCGCACGCGCACACACACACACACAGTGTTGAATAAGATCACACAGATATGTAATTATTTTAGACCAGAGGTGTAAGTCACTAAGTTGCAAGTAACAAGTGATCTCAAGTCTTGACACTCAAGTCCCGAGTCAAGTCCCAAGACAAAACACTCAAGTCCCGAGTCAAGTCCCAAGTTAAGACGCTCAAGTCCCAAGTTAAGATGCTCAAGTCCTGAGTCAAGTCCCAAGTTAAGACACGCAATTCCTGAGTCAAGTCCCAGGTTAAGACATGCAAGTCCCGAGTCAAGTCCCAAGATAAGACACGCAAGTCCCGAGTCAAGTCCCAAGATAAGACACGCAAGTCCCGAGTCAAGTCCCAAGATAAGACACTCAAGTACCGAGTCAAGTCCCAAGTTAAGACACGCAATTCCTGAGTCAAGTCCCAGGTTAAGACACACAAGTCCCGAGTCAAGTCCCAAGATAAGACACTCAAGTCCTGAGTCAAGTCCCAAGATAAGACACTCAAGTCCCGAGTCAAGTCCCAAGTTAAGACACGCAAGATAAGACACGCAAGTCCCGAGTCAAGTCCCAAGATAAAGACACGCAAAAGTCCCGAGTCAAGTCCCCAAGATAAGTCATTCAATTCCTGAGTCAAGTCCCAAGTTAAGACACTCAACCCCGAGTCAAGTCCCAAGATAAGACACTCAAGTCCCGAGTCAAGTCCCACAAGATAAGACACTCAATTCCTGAGTCAAGTCCCAAGTTAAGACACGCAATTCCTGAGTCAAGTCCCAGGTTAAGACACACAAGTCCTGAGTCAAGTCCCAAGATAAGACACGCAAGTCCGAGTCAAGTCCCAAGATAAGACACGCAAGTCCCGAGTCAAGTCCCAAGGACACTCAAGTCCTGAGTCAAGTCCCAAGATAAGGACACGCAATTCCTGAGTCAAGTCCCAAGATAAGACACCTCAAGTCCTGAGTCAAAGTCCCAAGTTAAGACGCTCAAGTCCTGAGTCAAGTCCCAAGATAAGACACGCAAATTTCCCTGAGTCAAGTCCCAAGTTAAGACGCTCAAGTCTCGAGTCAAGTCCCAAAGATAGAGACACTCAAGTCGCGAGTCAAGTCCCAAGATAAGACCACTCATTCCTGAGTCAAGTCCCAAGTTAGACGCTCAAGTTCTCGAGTCAAGTCCCAAGACGCTCAAGTCCTGAGTCAAGTCCCAAGATAAGTCATTCAATTCCTGAGTCAAGTCCCAAGTTAAGACACTCAAGTCGCGAGTCAAGTCCCAAGTTAAGACACTCAATCCCGAGTCAAGTTCCAAGAAAAGACGCTCAAGTCCAAAGTCATGTCCCAAGATAAGACACTCAAGTCCCGAGTCAAATACCAAGTTAAGACACTCAAGTCCCAAGTCAAGTCCCAAGTCAAGAAAGGAAAGTCTAAAAGTCAAATCCCTAATCCTAAACTGCCAAATGGGGTTGCTTATGTGCCATCAGCCAAACTAAACAGGCTAACAAAGTAAGTATTCATACTCATAGCCAGTATTTGTCATAGCTACCGAGACAATTTTTTGACACGAGCAGCTAGAAAAACGTCAACATTATAAAAAGTATGTTGGAACAGAGCTCTTTTCACATGAGCTAGCCAGTGTTCATCATTAGCTTGCTAATTTAGCTAGCTAGTTAATTACTATGTAAACTATATATGCACAGTTGTACCGTTCTTTGTGTCCTCAAATGTCAAACAAAGTTAGTTGTTGCATCTCCAGCGATGATCTTCACCCATGTTTTGCATTTTCCAGTTCTTTTTCCATCTACTACAGCATAGTCTTTGAAGTTGAAAACGATTATTTTTGGCAGCATGTTTGTAGCCTGTGCAAACTGTAACGCTGGTCCCCATAAAGTTTCTTGTGACTGGCTGCAGAATCATCCTTGTTGCTGGGTCATGAATAAACAAAGCTGAGCGGCTCAGAGCCCTAGTGTGACAGTGATACAGCACCATGCCAGCAATACAAAAGGCTCAGTTATATGATTCAATATTATTTTAACACTTGGAAATAAATCATAATGTTAAAAAAATGGGACTTGAGTTGCACTCAAGTTTAAGTCATGTGACTCAAGTCCACACCTATGTTTTCAACAACTATTTTCACACAGCTTTTTCTCATAATGTGTTTTTCCTGCTCCTGACCTGTTAAAAGATCAACTCTCATACCTGGAGATATTATATTTGGGACTGTGGTGGTCTAGCGGTTAAGGTCCTGGACCAGAAGGTCCAGGGTTCAAAACCCACTTCTGCCAGATTGCTACTGTTGGGCCCTTGAGCAATGCTCTGAACTCACAATTGCTTGGATTGTAAGACTGTTGCTTTTGATGCTGGCGTCTGCTAAATGATATAAATGTGAATGTTCACAGTGCATAAATGGAACACACACAGACATTTCTCTTTCTATTATAGTGGAGACAGTATACTGACATTATATTACTGTAATTAATGCTACACCTAACCCTAACCTCAATCTCAATAACCTAAAGCACATATTTAGCTTCTGGATTTTCAAATAAAAGCTGCAGTTTTAGAAAATAAATAAATAAATACATGAAAAACATATTTCTATATTTGTGGGAACATTTGCTTCTGTTGCAGGTTTTGTGCCGAGTTCTTTTTTTATTTAGAAAACTGGGGTGATTCAACTTTTTGGGACTATAAACCTTGTTTTATTATAATGCTTGTATAAATATTTCAGTAATGAAGGTACTCAGTCAGCACTGACGAGGTATGTGAGAAATTCCACAGTGGGCTAAAACGGGTATTAGATAAACTGCCCCCTGCCCTCAGTTGTGGCCCCTAGTCCCTCATAAAAAGGCAACATTCCACAGAAGCCACTGCTAATTATGGACCTATGAAGGAGGGGGCAATCAGAAAAGAGTAAACGCACTAAAAACCTAAATGTGAACCAACACAAAGCCATTAGTACCTCACAGTGCAGCTGGAAAAAATGTGTGAACCCTTGTCTTTAATGCTAACCTCAGGAGAACCTGCTTGAGCACTAATGAATGTTTCTGGTAGCTCCTGCTCAAGGTTCAGGAGGTATTTTTGCACTTTCTAGGGATTCTTGCATGGAGCTTCCTCAGCTCATGCCACAACATCCCAGTTGGGTAATGGTTTAGAGAAATGGGAACGCACATAACATTACATTACAGGCACAGTGTCTATCAACAATACAAAAAAAGGAACGTGAATGTGGAACAACTGAGTTTCGGAGTCGTTGCCAGTCCAGAGGCTCACACACTTTTCTCCAGCCTGCACTGTGAATTATAATCAAGTACATTTGTGTATTATTAGTGTAGGCACGGTTTGCCTGTCATTATGACCTGGATGAAGATCAGAACGCCTTTTTCAAGGGCTAATTTAAATGGTCCACCATTTTTTTTTCACAGCTGTATACGTCACCCGTGTCCCGGCTTTTCCCACACTATCAGTTATGTGGGTCTAGACAGTGGGGCAGTAAAACACCAGCCAATGATTAAACACGGTTTCCTCTAGAGACAAACCTTCAGCTCAGTCTCCGAGCTGCAGGAACACACCTGATAGAAGCTGACTCTACATCATGCCATGAAAAATGATGAGTTTATAGCTGAGGTTTCATTATGTCTAATGGAAAAAAATATAAAATATTATCAGTGTCAAATGGGCGTCAGCAGGCTTACCTCAGTGGGAAGGATTGGCTGACTGCAGGCTGCACATTTAGGAGCCAGAACCCTAAGACGAGTTAACAGAGACATCAGTGACAAACGAAGGCAGGCAGAAAAAGCTTGGTAACTTCACATCTCTGTCACTTGACATGGTAATGTATTATATGGTTATATATATTATAACACATGGTTATAATATTTAAAATGGTTATACACTCACTGATCACTTTATTAGGTACACCTCCTTGTTTCTACACTCATCATCTTTTTTTTATCACAGTCTAAGAACCTTAAGGTGCTTTTTTGCCAGTCCAGCCAGGCTTTTGGGTGTCTTTTACTGAGGAGACGCTTCTGTCTGGCCCCTCTACCATAAAGCCCAGATTGGTGCAGTGTTGCAGTGATGGTTGATCTTCTGGAAGTTTCTCTCATCTTCACACAGGGTCTTTGGAGCTCAGCCAGTGACCTTTGGGTTCTTGGTCACCTCTCTTACCAAGGCCCTTCTCTCCTGATTACTTAGTTTTGGTAGGGCGGCCAGATCTAGGAAGAGTCCTGGTTGTTCCAAACTTCTTCCATTTAAGAACTATGTAGGTCACGGTGCTCTTGGGAACTTTCAGTGCAGCAGAATGTTTTTGTACTCTTCTCCAGATGTGTCTCTGAGCTCTACTGGCAGTTCTTTCCTCCTCATGGCTTGGTTTTTGCTCTGATATGCATCGATAGCTGTGAGCCCTTCTATAGACAGGTGTGTATTTCCAAATCATGTCCAATCAACTGAATGTACCACAGGTGGATCCAATTAAGGTGGAGAAACATCTCAAAGATGATCGAGAGAAATGCAAGGCCACCAGAGCTACATTTCAAATGTCATAGCAAAGGGTCTGAATATTTATGTCTATGTGAAGACTGGATTCCATCTGTTTCTCTACCTACTTTGTTCGTCCCCTTTACTCTGTTCTCTAATGTTCAGGACCCCCACAGGACCAGCACAGATCAGGTACTATTTGGGTGGTGGATCATTCTCAGTACTGCACTGTCACTGATGTGGTGGTGTGTTCATGTGTGTTGTGCTGCTGGAGTTGTAAAACACTCTCCACTCTATCATATTGCTCCACCTTGTAGATGTAAAGGCAGAGACAGCATCTGTTGTTGAAGTTTGTGTTAGTCATAGTCTAATCCTTCAGGACAGTGGTGGCTGGACATTTTTGGTTCTTGGACTATTTTCAGTCCAGCAGTAGCACTGAGGTGTCTGATCCACTCATACAGCCAATAATTCTGACTCATACAGCCAAAACCTGACAGACCTGTGATAGTCCTTGACGCAGTAGACCTTGTTCTCGGTGTCCACAGTGAAAGGCACACCGTCCAGGCTCTCGTTGCAGATGACGCAGCGGAAGCAGCCGGGGTGGTACGACTTCCCCAGAGCCTGGAGGATCTGTGAATGAGCTCGGTGTTACTGGTTTGTTACACACACAAAAACGTAGCAAAGCTCAGCTTACAACTCAGTCAGCAGGAGGCCCGGAGTTTCACCTCATCTACACCCATGATCGTATTACATTTATACAGTGCACTTTCGTGTCAGGGCTTATTACTGTGACTCTGTGTAATCAATAGGCTCTGCAGCATGCACCAGTAAGGAACAAAGCAAACTACCACACTGTACATACACAAAAGCAGAAGATTTTAACAGCCTGGTTATTTGACACTTGGAAAGGTGTAAAGACATGGCTTTTATTCTCAATAAAGGAAACAAGAAGTTTATGGGCCCTTTGGAATAATCTAGATTTCTGCAGTATATACTGGTTAACAAAGCTTCTGCAACATCACAACATTTATTTCTGTCCAGAGTTGCATTCATTTTCCCCCAAGATCTTGTATTGCTGATGGGAGATTTGTTCCACTGCACAAAGTCTCCTCCAGCACATCCCAAAGATTCTCAATGGGGCTCAGGTCTGGACTCTGTGGTGGCCAATCCATGTCTGAAAATGATGTCTCAAGCTTCCTGAACCACTTTCACAATTTGAGCTTGATGAATCCTGTCATTGTCATCTTGGAATAAGCCCGTGCCATCAGGGAAGAAAAAAATCCATTGATGGAATAACCTGGTGGTTCAGTATATCCAGGTAGTCAGCTGACCTCATTCTTTGGGCACATAACGTTGCTGAACCTAGACCTGACCGACTGCAGCAACCCTACAGGACTGTGGTTAAGGTACTGGACTATGGACCAGAAAGTCCAGGGTTCAAATCCCACCTCTGCCAAGCCACTGTTGGGTTCTTAACCTACAATTGCTTGGATTATAACAATACATAAATTGTAAGTCGCTCTGGATAAGGGCGTCTGCTAAATAATGCAAATGTAATCTAAATTTAACCCCAGATCATAGCTCTGCCCCCACTTCAGCCACCTCTCTTCACACCCTAATACACCCATCACTCTGGAACAGGGTAAATCTGCACTCATTAGACCACATGGCCTTCTTCCATTGCTCCAGAGTCCAATCTTTATGCTAGCAAATTGAAGCTGTTTTTGCCGGGTAGCTTCACTGACAAGTGCTTTTCTTAAGGCTACAGAGCTGTTAAGTCCCAAACCCTTGAGTTCCATTTGCATTGTGCTTGTGGAAATGCTCTCACTTTCACTATTAAACATATCCCTGAGTTCTACTGTTGTTTTTTATGATTTGATTTCATCAAACGTTTAAGTGATCACCAATCACGATCAAGATTTTTTTCTGACCACATTCCTTCCTGGAAGATGATGTTTCCCCACTGTCCTTCCACTTTTTAATAATGCGTTGGACAGTTCTTAACCCGATTTCAGTAGTTTCAGCAATCTCCTTAGATGTTTTCTCTGTTTGATGCATGCATTTCTTTCTTGTCTTTCGGCATGGTTGTTTAACAAATGAGAAGCTACTCACTGCATCAGTTCGGGTTAAAGAACTTGTTGCCAGCTGAAACATAATCACCAATGCAGTAATTATCTGATGGGTCCCATTTGCTTAGTTAAATCCAGGTGGTGACCTTTTTGTTTGGCCAGGCACTGTATATTATAGTGTATATGTGTCATTATACTGTACTGTGCAAAAGTCTTATGGCACCTGTAGGACAACAATTTCTCAGTCTCTTTATTAAGATACAAACAGAAAATACAGGAAATATGAACAGAAATAAAAAACCCCACAATTTCATTAATTCCCTTTTTTATTAACCTAATCCTGGAGAGGGTTGTGGGAGAGCAGGTGCCTAGAGGGGGGCATAGGGCGCAAGGAAGGAACAATCCTAGACAGGGCACCAATCCATCGTAGTGCATGCACACTCACACACTATTGGCACTTTAGAGACACCAATTAACCTAACATTCATGTATTTGGATTGTGGGAGGAAACCGAAGTACCCAGAGTAAACCCATGCGGACATGGAGACTCCACACAGGAAGGACCCAGACCTCTACACCTGGGATCAAACCCAGGATCTTCTCAGTGTGAGGTGACAGTCACCGCGGTGGTGGGCTAGCATATTTACTTTGTTTTGCAAACTGATACAACATCATTATTGTATTTGAGATTTTCAGAGATTTTTCCATATCTTTAGCTGTCACTCAAGGCTTATGTGAGCCTTCTATGGCATTGCACACTGATCATTACAGGACTCCAAAGTCTAAAGAATGTGTACCTCTATCATTATGACTTGGATGATAAACTACAATTTATGAGGGATTAGCAATCAGTAATCATGATACTACATGCAGTGCACTTACCATGTCCATGATCAGATGACCACACACGTTGCATTTATCAGCTGACTGCTGAAAGCCGGAGTACTGTTTATTCACAGAGAACAGAGAGTCAGGTTTATGAGCGTTACCGACACTGCTGAGTGGAAATGTACTCATGCAGGCATGCTTAATAAAATAGATACAGGTATGCACCTAATAACATCAGGACAATGTAAGTTCGCATATACGTCCATGGTCCAATAAGGTTATTATCCTTATTTTTAAAGTTAATAATCTACTTTATCCATATATACATTAGCTTTTGAGGTCTCTGGTACAGAAAATGAATTATTTGTGTTGTACAGTGGTGCTTGAATGTTTGTGAACCCTTTAGAATTTTCTGCATAAATATGACCTAAAACATCATCAGATTTTCACACAAGTCCTAAAAGTAGATAAAGAGAACCCAGTTAAACAAATGAGACAAAAAATATTATACTTGGTCATTTATTTATTGAGGAAAATGATCAATATTTACATATAGTGAGTGGCAAAAGGGTATGTGAAACCTCTAGGATTATTAGCAAATTAATTTGAAAGGGAAAATCGAGTCAGGTGTTTTCAATCAATAGGATGACAATCAAGTGGTGAGTGGGCACCCTGTTGTTTTATTTAAAGAACAGGGATCTATCAAAGTCTGCTCTTCACAACATTTTTTGTGGAAGTGTATCATGGCACAAAACAAAGGAGATTTCTGAGGACCTCAGAAAAAGAGTTTTTGATGTTCATCAGGCTGGAAAAGTTTACAAAACCATCTCTAAAGAGTTTGGACTCCACCAATCCACAGTCAGACAGATTGTGTACAAATGGAGGAAATTCCAGACCATTGTTGCCCTCCCCAGGAGTGGTCGACCAACAAGATCACTCCAAGAGCAAGGCGTGTACTTATGGTTGGCGAGGTCACCAAAGGACCCCAGGGTAACTCTAAGCAACTGAAGGCCTCTCTCACATTGGCTAATGTTAGTGTTCATGAGTTCCACCATCAGAAGAAACACTGAACAACAATGGTGTGTGCATGGCAGGGCTTGCTGCAAGGGTTAAAGCCACTGCTCTCCAAAAAGAACATTGCTGCTCGTCTTGCAGTTTGCTAAAGATCACGTGGACAAGCCAGAGAAGGCCATTGAAAGAAAGTTTTGCTGAATCTGGGCAGGACGGGGCTTGCCATTCATTGATGGAAACAATGAATTCTGAATGATATCAGAGAATTCTAAAGGAAAATGTCAGAACATCTGTCCATGAACTGAATCTCAAGAGAAGGTGGGTCATGCAGCAAGACGACGACCCTAAGAACACAAGCCGTTCTACGCAAGAATGGTTTACAGAAGAATAAAGTTCATGTTTTGGAATGGCCAAGTCAAAGTCCTGACCTTAATCCAATGGGAAATGTTGTGGAAGGACCTGAAGCGAGCAGCTAATGTGAGGAAACCCACCAACATCCCAGAGCTGAAGCTGTTCTGTACGGAGGGAATGGGGCTAAAATTCCTCCAAGCCGGTGTGCAGGGACTGATCGACAGCTACATGGGAAATGTTTAGCTGCAGTTATTGCTGCACAGGGGGGGTCCACACCAGATACTGAAAGCAGAGGGTCACATACTTTTGCCACTCACTAATATGTAATATTGGATCATTTTCCTCAATAAATAAATGACCAAGTATAATATTTTTGTCTCATTTGTTTAACTGGGTTCTCTTTATCTACTTTTAGGATCTGATGATGTTTTAGGTCAGAAATATAGACAATTCTAAAAGGTCCAAAAACTTTCAAGCATGACTGTAGCTGCACTCATCAGCATGAGAACCGTTTGTGGGAGTAATGAGATACCGAATGAGATAATATTTTACCCATCTTAAACAGTAAAAAAATAGAAAATCAATATGTGGTGGTCAATGTTGTTATTAACTAAATTAATATATGGGGAAACTGCAGTACCTTGGCTATTTATCCAATATTGGTACACTATAGTATCCCATATAGCACTGCTATAATATGCCATATACAAATACATATATTTAAAACGGTGTTCAATATTCAGTATACTGATTAGAGAAACATGCCTAAGTAGTGAATTCTAGCAATTAAATACAAAAACAGAAACCTTTAAATAAACACACAAACTGTTATCAGTTACTTCATGGTCACAACATGATGCACACACATTATAAAGTTTGGGCAGCCCGATCAAATGATCTTTTGCTGATTTTCCAAATTAAAAGACTATAACACAATCTCTTAAATGAACAAACTAAACACAAGATATTTCTGCAATGTTTAATGAACCCTTAACAACTCAATAAAGTTTGAAGACAAAACGCTAATGGACTGTCTGGGAAGGTGCCAAAACTTATGCACATGGAAAGTTTTATGTTTTATTTATTCCCCGATACAGAACCATGTCTGTAAGTTTGCTGCCTCCTGTGTTAACTTCTTTTATTATTAGAATATTAACAAAATACGTCAGGGGCATATTTTAACTTTGACATGAGACCGTACTGAACTTTGTAGGCCAGTGCAACACCTTAAACTACACCCCATATGAATCTTGTATCTTTTTATGATAGGGTTACGTTCATAATTCACTTCAACCCATTCTACTCCAAGTGTTGGCCTACAGACATTGCTGACTCAAAATGAATGTGAATGAAACGATCCAGGAGGTGTGTCTAGATAATTTTGGATATGTAGTCTTTGTGGCTTACCAGAAAATCCTCTTCACAGAAAACCTTTCCAGAGACATAGTAGAACGCTTTCCCTCTGAGCTTGCGACCTGCAGGAGGCACACACAATTACAGGTCAATTAATAACACCGAGGTTGTGCTTGAGCATCAACAAGAGCTTCCACTGAAGCCCGGAAATCTAAATATATAATAATAAATAATAAAGAAATAAATGACCAAGTATAATATTTTGTCTCATTTGTTTAACTGGGTTCTCTTTATCTACTTTTAGAACTAGTGTGAAAATCTGATGATGTTTTAGGTCATATTTATGCAGAAATATAGAACATTCTAATGGGTTCACAAACATTGAAGCACCCCTGTAGATGTTATAAGTAGAAATTATATATAATAAATAAAATAATAAATATATCGTAGAGAATATGAGTGAGTAGCTGTGTTATTTAGTCCAGTAGAACAGAATCACTGTAGGGTCTCGTGTCCTCAGCAGGAAAGTTTTTTTTGGCATGGCACTTTCAGGCAACCAGAAGAAGGGAGGGGAGTCATTGAGCTCTGATCTGGTCGGAGTAACAGTACGAGGACTGAAAATGACGATGGCAAAACAGCTCGAGTGGAGCCGAAGCTGGAACCGAAACAACATCTTAGTGTGTCAACTGGAACTGGTATCGGAAACCACTAGGCTACCACAGTCCCACCGAAGCGACCTCTACCGCCACTGGGTCTGGGTGAATAGGCGCTGGAGTTACAGAAGATGGGAGGTGGAAGGACAACGCAATGAGCTTCTACTCAAGAGGAGACAGGCTGCTCTCTGCACTGCTAACAAACAAGGTTTTGTTGCTGCTCTAAACAAGAAGAACTAGCACAACTCTACAGAAACAGACTTCAATATAAAAAGTGTCTGCAAAACTTTAATGTAAACAATTTAGGAAACACAAAATGTGGCATGAGTCAAAAAAATGTGCGCACTTTTTTGCAGAATGATCTGTTAAGGAATTGCTGAGTGCGTTTTAATGCTGGCACCTTGGCTGGTTTAAGCCATCGTGGACATATTTAGACTTCAAATTGGATAAGGGACTGAAACCTAAAGGACACGAACAAGCGGCCGCTTCGGACCCATTGCTCTGATATGTCACCACATACCGCCATATTGGTCCAGGCCAAGAACTGGCTGTAAACAATTACAAATTAAATGGGGGATCGTTTTTCTTCTTGGGTAAAAAGGCACAATAATCTACATTTCTCAACCTAAGGTCTAACGTATTCAAAAGTTGTTTGCGTTTTTCTTTCAGTCGCTGGCAGACCCCCTGACTGCCACTTTGTTTTTTTTCGAGAAGTATGTGGTGACCGCATTGTTTGTCTTACACCCGTTGCTTTTTCTTGTCCCGTAAGGCACTTTTTTGTTCAGAATGATTCTGTTAAGGATTGCTGTAGTTCGTTTTTATGCTGGCACCGGGGTGTTGGTGCTTGGTTTAGAAGACCATCGTGACATATTTAGACTTCGAATTGGATTAGGACCTGAACCTAAAGGTACACGAACAAGCCGGGCCGCTTTGTGGCCCATTGCTCTGATATGTCAACCACCATACGCCATTTGGTCCAGGCAAGAACTGGCTGTAAACAAAGTACAACTAAATGGGGGATCTGCGTTTTTTCTTGGGTAAAAAGCACAATAATCAGATTTCTCACCTAAATTTAATGGGGTTTGTTTTATATTCATGGGTTTTTTAAATCTAAATGGAGTACAAAAAAAGTTTTGACTCTAGTTACTTCGAAACTGATAGGAGCATGTTATCAGCGTTTAAGCAAGCTATAGTGTGGTGGAAAATAATTCATTCGTCATAGGAAATTGTAACAACTGGACATTTGTTCAAGCTTGGATTTGGATCATTTTCCTTGGTAATTACTTACAGAAACGTCCTTCAATGTACATGAAATGTGTAGGTTTTTTTATGATGTGGATGGAAATGACATTTTCTCTCTATGTCCTCATTATTTGAGCTTTTCTTTTTTCCAAAAATCTAAATAGTGGCATCTTTACTTTCTTATAATTGACCATCATTGAGAAAAAATGTCACCCAAATCAGCAAATAAAAATCAAAATAATGAGACTCTTAGCAGTCAGTATGCTTTCTATGTGAAAGGATACAGATTTACTCAAAAGCAACAAAACGATTGTACAGCAGTAAAGATTTATTTTTTTTTTTTTTTTTTTATTACTTTATTATTTTATAAATATAATGAATCAAATAACAGATTAACAATAATTAAACAGTGGTATAGTATATGGTATATTATTAATACAGTATATTTGGATATGTTTAAACTTTCAGTATTTTTCAAAGGTTGAAATTTTCAGTTCGTGACACCACGATAAACGTTCCCCCTTTGACCGCCAGTATGCTGCAAGCACTGTATCGGACTGGCTTCATGACACAGTGAATATGTGGTACCACTTAAGATGTTGTTTTTGACTGTTGACCAAAATGACTGACATACCGTATTTTTCGGACCATTAAAGGCACACTTAAAATCCTTTAATTTTCTCAAAAATCGACAGTGTGCGCCTTAAAATGCCGGTCTGCGTCTAATGTATGAATAATTCTGGTTGTGCTTTCTAACCTAGCAACCGATTGTAGATGGTACCCACGGCGCTCATAAATCTGTCAAAATGTTTTAGCACGGTCTTTGGCATAGGTTACGAAGCTTTCGGCCACCGTCACGGAGTAAGTGCGCAAGCATCGCGGGGTAATATGGTATGTGCTTCATCATTAGGGTACGTGCTTTTTCAATCATTTATTTTCGAAGCGGATTTCAAACACAACGCTATCAGTCACGCAGTACAACATGGACATAGAGGCAGCTGTGAGATAATTCAGCATTAACGAATCAATGGTACTGAAGTGGAGGAAGCAAGAAGACGCCCTGCGCCAGGTAAAGACAAAACTGAGCTTCCAACGGAAACTTAAGAGTCTTTGTTTCATTAATGCGTCTTATAAACCCGGTGCGCTTTATGTATGAAAATATACCGTTAGGAAGTCGATCATTGATATTGCGCCTTATAAACCCGGTGCGCTTTATTTATGAAAATATACCCGTTAGAAGTCGATCATTGATAATTGCGCCTTATAACCCAGTGCGCTTTCTAGCCCGAAAAATACGGTACTCGAAAACGTCTTACTCGCACATCACTAAAACAAACAGTTAAGGTATTATCATAGGCAATATACTTTGCACACCCCTACTACATACATTTTACAGCATTTTAGCAGACGCCCTTATCCAGAGCGACTTACAATTGATACAGTCTTACAATCCAAGCAATTGTGGGTTAAGGGTCTTGCTCAGACTCAAGGACCCAACAGTGGGCAGCTTGGGCAGAGGTGGGATTTGAACTCTTTTCTGGGACCTTCTAGTCCATAGTCCAGTACCTTAATCACAAGACCACCACAGTCCTACATACAGTCCCCATAGTCACTCAGCATAGATGTGAGATACAAGGAGAAAACCACATGGAGCTCAGGCTCTTGCAAAAGTTCACAGAGTTGAAGCTAAATGATTGGACTTCCTGTCTCAATGGCTTCTTTCTTGGCTCTCCCTTTGACGGTAAACATGTACACCCACACCCACACCCACACACACCCACAACACAACACCACACACACACACACAACACACACACACACACACCAACCCACCTCCTACTCACAACACTCCTGTCCCACAGGAAAGGGGAAAATTCCACACATTTTTGTAAGGAGGGGGTACAGACGAAAGGAATTACCCTTGCAATCCTGCAGTACCTCAAAACAGGATGTTTTTAAGAATGTGCTACCAACGTACAAGGGAGTATATACTGGGAGGTACGTTCAAACTCTTTAAACCCAATTTCTTGCGTGTTTCTCCACGGTCAATTTAGCAGTGATAGGTCTGAGGTTTGCGCTATAAGCCTATAGAATGCTACCAAATGCAGAGCAGTGGCAGCCAAGTAACAACCAGATGTTTAATGCTTGCTCTGAAACGCTCAGTACAGTAAACGCTGTTGTCCAAGCTTGAGTTCAGAGCCCTCCCAAAATTGAGTGGTGCTGAGAAAGGCTTGAGCTGGGGGTGATCGTTAAAGCAGATTCAAAATAGAGAAAGAAGGAGCTGGTTTGATTCTAAAGGGTAATGAAATTAAGTTGTGGATGGACCAGTAATGTTCTGGAGATATGGCTGCAGTGAATTTGAAGGCCAGGACAACACACTGAAACTTCCAGAACGATTGTGTTCAGTCTGGTGGGGCACATCCACCTTGCTGAATGAGGTCAATTCTATCAGGGAATACCACGAAGGATTGTTCCTGGTCCAGGACCGTCATTTGGGTAGGTGGCACGGGAGATTGCGTATCGAAACCCGATTTCCAAACCGGAAACCATGGGCCAAAATACCAGCTACAGTGTGTGCCAACCTGGTGAAGACCTCTGTCATTGCCAACAAAGGTTATGTTACAAAGTATTGAGTTGAATTGACCAAAGTACTTATTTTCCACAATTCAAAATTCTTTAAAAATCCTACCAATTTTCCTGATTTTTTTTCTCATTTTGTCTCTCATAGTTGAAGTGTAGCTATGATGAACATTACAGACCTCTCTCATCTTTCTAAGTAGGAGAACTTGCACAATCAGTGGCTGACTAAATACTTTTTTTTTGCCCCACTGTATATTTAATAGGGTATTCAGAAAATCTCAAGGTCACCAAAATGTGCAATTCCACAGAACGGATGGTGGACGTTTTAAGTGATGCGTACTTGTACGCTATTCATATTGACTTTGTATCAGCACATTAGATCAGTGATCAAGTCCACTGCAGCTCTTCAGTCATATAAGTGAAATTCTTCTCTTTTTGGGTCCTAAACTAAATTCCAGATGAAGTCATAAAATGCTGACATGCAGACAGACTGTTCTCTCTCTTCACATTCCTCTCACTCCATCTCTACCCCTGACAGAAGGGACATAGTTTCCAGCAGGACGGTGCACCAATAACTATGTGTTTTAATGTTAAATAAATAAAGGGATATAATAAAACCCAAATTCTCCCTAAGAATTCATAGCAGACTTCATATGCATGAAAATCCTAGATGACATTCAGATTATTATTTAAATCCTTATGACTGTCATGTATTTAAATTATTATAGCAGCCTGACACAGTATGGAAAATGTGTGTTGTAAACCTTAATGCAGCTTGGCACATCAAGACTTCATGCACTAATTCACAGCTCACAAGTGTTTTGTCTCACTCTAATGAGAACTGGGGATTCGTCACACACCAGTCCAACAAATCTAGCCGTTTTACCTTAAAGGAATTGCACTCCAATATTATTATTAATAGTTTTTCTTCCTCCTTCCCTGGAGTGCTTGCTCAAGGACACAACAGTGATAGCTTGGCAGAGGTGGGATTTGAACTTTGGCCTTTCTGGTCCATAGTCCAATACCTTAATTACTAGGCTATCCCAGTCCTGCTATTAACAAGTGTCCTTAATGAATCCTTAATTAGGGCGGTAACGATTCATCACGATGCAGAAATGTCACACATTGTGCAATGTGTAGGGACTGTGGTAGCCTAGCGGTTAAGGGGCTGGACTCAAATCCCACCTCTGCCAAGCTGCCACTGTTGGGTCCTTGAGCAAGGCCCTTAACCTGCTTGGATTATAACAGCTGTAATTACTAAGACTGTATCAGTTCTAAGTCTGTTATTGTATAATGCCTATATGCAGATCTAACTAAGAAATCGATACAGCAGTATATTGCAATATACTGCTGTATTGGGACTGTGGTGGCCTAGTGGGTAAGGTACTGGACTAGGGACCAGAAGGTCCAGGGTTCAAATCCCACCTCTGCCAAGCTGCCACTGTTGAGTCCTTGAGCAAGGCCCTTAACCCACAATTGCTTGAATTGTAAAAACGAATCAGTTGTAAGTCGCTCTGGATAAGGGCGTCTGCTAAATGCTATGAATGTAAATGCAATATTTATTTTCGTGAACACAACTGCTTGGATTGTAAGATCAATTGTTTACCAATTGTAAGTTGCTCTGGATAAGGGCATCTGCTAAATGCTGTAAATGTAAATGATGCTTTTTGCAATTGCATTTTTTGAACACCAGACAACGGAAGCATTTGTCATATTGCAGGTATCCTTATTATCTTCCGTTCTGCAATGGAAACTGGCTTGTTTGTTTACTTTGACTTTCAGTTTAAGTGTAGACAGGAGCTCAAACTGATGTTTCTGATACTTCTAATCTGAGTTTTAACCAGGGGCAGAACCGTCCACTTTATAGTGTTCAAACAATTACTGGTCTGTTCTCTTCTCAAACAGCTGCTGAATTCCTGGTGCTAACAGTCAAACCCTTAAAGAATATCCAATAAAGCCAAACAGCCTGTATGAACTAAAGCAAAGATGTGATCCACAGGTATGAAAACAGAAGTCTTTACTCCTATAGTCCAGACCTGCAGCCTCCTCACAAAGCCTATTTGAGTACAGCATGAATGAGAACTAGAGCTAAAAATAGACATTAAAACATATGCATGCCTTTCTAACCCATGGCTGGTATCTAACTCACTTCCTGTGCTGGTCCCTCATGTCTGGTATGTTTAGAAAAGGAAGGTCATAATCTCTCAGAAGGCTGTCGCTCAGCTTGATGGTATTTAGTAAGATTTGCTTTTGACTCTCCTTTTTAAATTCTTTGTTGACATTGCACATTAATTTTAGACCAGATGAAATCCCATAAAGCTGATCCTATTCCCCACTCGGGATGAGTTTAGCTGTTAAAGAGGTTTATCTTAAAATAGGAAGTCAAATTCATTTATATAGCAATTTAGCCATTACAATCCAAGCAACTGCAGGTTAAGGGTCTTGCTCAAGGATCCAACAGTGGCAGTTTGGCAGAGGTGGGATTTGAACCCTGGACTTTCTGGGTCATAGTCCAGTACCTAAACCACAGTCCACAGACAGGAAAAAATTCCCTAAATATTATAAGGAATAAATCTTGGGAGGAACAAAATGGACCCAACCGCCTTGGGCAGCCTAGGTGATATATGTAAGGTACATAAGGTTAAGTAATAGTTTAAATATAGGATAGAACATATTTAAAGAAAATAGAATAACTAAAATAACATAACAATATATAGACAATCATAAAATAGAGATAATAAATAAAAAGAAAAGAATATAAACCTAAAAAATACGAGATAAAAATACTGAGTACATATGAAGTCCTTGCCAAACAATGCGGCTACCACTGGTAAGAACTTGCTGCTTTCTAAGCTAATATATAATCCCACAATGCACTTATAAAGTTCACTACAGCTTCTGTTTGCTGTAATTTCTTTCAGTGGGTGGTCTGGCCTTTCTTAAGCACGCTGCGAATGTCACACTTTAATCTACACATTCATCGACAGAGCCTCTATACACATGCCTTTATGCCAAGTTCAAGATGTAGACATCAAGGCATTTTTGAAACATCAGAGCACTGATTTTCCTTCGTTCGCTCGCTGCCCTGCCCACACCATAAAGAACGTCCCATTCCTGCCCACAGAGTCCCACGCAAACACATTCCGTTCGTTTACAAATGTCAGCTCTGCATGGAGTCAGACTTAATAACGTTCTGTAATGTGACATATTCCATCGAATCCCACAACTCCCCATTAGAGCAAGTAACTTTTACTACTTACACACAGTTATTGTTATTTATTTAACCTACTGGGTAAAAACGTTCCAACATCCGTGGAACATCCTGTATTGTTATCAGAAACACACAACAATACAGGTAAGTGACACTTGGTGAAATATTATGCAATGTGGACGTTGCCTGATCACCATATTATATACTATACTGACTAAACAGCCAAATTGCTGCAGTGTTTCCCACTGACTACCACAATTTTCTACTGTTTTACTATTTAAGACGGGTTAAAATCTTATCTCACTGTAAAGCTAAAAGCTTCACATGCTGTATGCTTGTAAAGAGCTCACACTCTCTCACACACAAACACATTTATGGAATGAGAAACTGTCTTTTCAATGTATTCCCTGTTGTATTTTCAATGTGTGCATGTATTTCATAAAGAGACAGGGAACTGAGAAGCATGTAGAATTGTGGGTGGCAAGAAATGCTCACCCTCATCATCTCGGTGCTTATAAGGTTCAATGCCAGCCAAACGTTTCTCAGTGTTTAATAAAACTTTGTGTGTCAGTACAATTGGTGTACTACAACAGCTAATGTAAGGTAATATATGGGTTAATTAGGTTAATCACATTACATAATAAGGACCATAACCTTATTGGAACACGGATGTACAGTGGTAACTCGATTCACGATTCATGATTCATGATTCAGTACACATTGATTGAGTGATCCAGATTCACAATAGCCCTTGCTCAGAGAAAGGTTTTTTGTGTTTTTATTTTCAAATAAGTCTCCAAGAATCCTAGAAAGGTTAGTTTATAAGAGCCAACCGAAAGCAAAACAGGAACTGAATGCTCCAGAACACAAGGTGCAGTTAGCTTAGCAGCTATGCTAAGTAAGTAAGTATCTTGCTTGTACTTTTCACTTTCAATCCATTACTCACTAAATGACATGAGATTTATCCAATAATCACTAAGGCCACACTGTGACCACGTTTACACTTATGTGTCTTATGTCTGCATGTATTTACACTTCATTGCCAAATGTGTCTCCAGTCAGACAGACTAAAATCCAATTACTGTATCCCATGTAACATGTAAATCAGCTCCTAACTCTGGGCCTCCCACTTCCTGTGCTTTTTACTGTATTTATTTGGAAGACATGGTTGCCGCATCAAAAGGCAGGATTTTACATGCTCTCATTAATTTAAAGTAATACGAAAGCACCAACTTAGGGATGGTTGTTAATTATGTTTAATACAGTGGTGACACTGACTGCAGCTGCAGCACAGATTAATTTGGGCATGAGAGAGCAACGTGAAGACGAGTGGGAGCTGGTGATGTTACAGTTTGTTTTGGATAGTGGCATCTGACCAAATTGATGATAACAAAGCAAACGTTTCTTGTGCTCACCAGCTATTCGTGTTCTCCATGGTTGTTTGCCCAGCTATGCAGCGATCATGGAAGACATGTGCTGTGGTCAGAAACTTACGACTGACCTTTGACTTTACCGTCAGTCACTTGGTCTTGGGCTTTAAGACTTGAAAAGACTCGAGATCCTCCACAAACCCATTTTTAACATCATTTATTTCCAAGTGTTAAATAATAATAATAATGAATCACATAACTCAGCCTTTTGCATTGCTTGCATGGTGCTGTATCGCTGTAATGCCAGGGAGCTGAGCTGTTTAGCTTTGTTTATCCATAACCAAGCAAGAAGGGACGTTCTGCAGCTAGTCGCGGGAAACTTTGGTGGTGCGAGATTTCTGTGGGCTAGAAATATGTTGTCAAAAAATCTTTTGCAACTATAAAGACTATGCTGTAGTGAATAAAAAAGAACTGCAACAAAACGTGGGTTGAAGATCACCGATGGAGATATAACAACATCAAATTTTATTCGGCATTTGAGGATACAGAAAGAACACCAAGACTGTGCTTGTATAGTTTACGTAGTACTAAGCTAGCTAGCCAAGTTAACAAGCTAATGCTGAACACTAGCTAATGTGATCCTGATACTTAAGATAAAAACACAAGAGTAAATGGAGAGTCTGTCTCCAGTACAGCTTTGATTCTGCTTGAACTGCCGTCCATACAAGTGCTGAGCGGTTTGTGTTGGACTGTTGCTCAGGAAGAAAGTCTTTCATGTTCTTTGACAGATGAGGGAGGTTGAGGTTCAAAATCTGCGCTCCAGAGTTTCCAGCTAAGGTTAAATCAGGTTTGAATCTAATGATTTGCAGGCCATGGATGAAGTTCTGAACTCTGACGTTCATCAAACCACTCAAATGATCACAGCAGGATGTTTGGATCTTGCTTGATGTCCTGAAATGTTGGGACATCAGCATGAAAGAGTGTTTGCTTCATAGGGCACATCAGGTCCTTCAAAACTGTATCATATTTGTTGCCTGTTACACGACCACTGGAGCTGAGTCTATGTAGTGACCTGGATTCTCAATGAGTAGGTGCATGATGCCCTGTGATGGACTGGTGTCTCATCCATGGTGAATCATCCCATTGCGCTTAGTGCTCTTTGTGTTGGTTCCACACCCACCTGCTTAAATTGCATTTTTCTGTCCCTCCCACCATCACAAACCAACAACAAACAAATAAACATTTATTTATATGGCACCTTTCTAAGTCAGGCTACAGTGCTTCACAACAGTAAGACACAAAAGAAAAAAATAATATAACCACATAAAACCAGGAGAGCTAATGTGGGGCAAAAAAGTATTTAGTCAGCCACTGATTGTGCAAGTTCTCCTACTTGAGAGAGGTCTGTAATTTTCATCATAGGTACATTTCAACTATGAGAGACAAAATGAGAAAAAAATCCAGGAAATCACATTGTAGGATTTTTAAAGAATTTAATTGTAAATTAGTGTGGAAAATAAGTATTTGGTCACCCACAAACAAGCAAGATTTCTGGCTCTCATAGACCTGTAACTTCTTTAAGGAGCTCTTCTGTCCTCCAGGACACCAGGAAGAAAATTGTAGAGCCAGAAATCTTGCTTGTTTGTGAGTGACCAAATACTTATTTTCCACCATGATTTACAATTGAATTCTTTAAAAATCCTACAATGTGATTTCCTAATTTTTATTTCTCATTTTGTCTCTCATAGTTGAAGTGTACCTATGATGAAAATTACAGACCTCTCTCATCTTTCTAAGTAGGAGAACTTACACAATCAGTGGCTGACTAAATACTTTTTTGCCCCACTGTACATCCACAAACAACACAAACAGATCATTAACATAATGTCCAACCTCATATAGATATGTCTTAAACCTTTTTTAAACATATCCTTAGACCCAACAAGTCTAATGTCTAAGGGTAGGGTATTCCAGAGCTTGCTAAAACAATGGTATTTTCAATCTAATAAATAAAGTGTAAATACACTGCCTGGACAAAAAAGGTCACCACCTGGATTTAACTAAGCAAATAGTTATAAAAGAGCCTTCCATCTAATAATCACTGCATTGGTAATTATGTTTCAACTGGCAACAAGTTCTTTAACCCTAACTGATGCAGTGAGTAGCTTCTCATTTGTTAAGCAACCATGTCGAGAGACACATGGAAAAGATGTTCATCGGTTTCAGAAGGTTCAGATTGTGAAAGAGTGGTTCAGGGAGCATGAACCATCATTTTCACACATGGATTGTCCACCACAGAGTCCAGACCTGAACCCCATTGAGAATCTTTGGGATGTGCTGGAGAAGACGTTCCACTGCTCTCCCATCATTAATACAAGATCTGGACAGAAATAAATGTTGTGACATTGCAGAAGCTTGTGGAAACGATGCCACTGGGAATGTGTGCTGTAATCAACGCTAAAGGCAGCCCAACGATATATTAGTGTGTGTCACCCTTTTTTGGCCAGGCAGTGTATCCTTATTGTTGCTAAGCAGATTCACGAAATGCCTAGCACTTGCCCAAAATGAGCAGTGGCAAGGAAACCTCCATGAGATTAATACAAGAGAAACCTAACCTCAAATGAAAACCTCCTCAGGATTTGACTGGAAATCAAGTTTAAGTTCATAAGAGCCAATCAGATGTTTGGCCTGCCATGAAGCCTGCTAGTTCTCATACGAGTCCCACAGCAAAGCCCCTCCACCACAAACACACACCCAGAGAGACATATCCAGAGTGAAGTATAAATACTGTAAACTCTTACATTACACAAGCTCTTCCTCAGATGTACATGGGATCTGTTTTGGAATCAACTTTGCACTTTGTATATCTGTCCACATATATTCTAGGTTATCCAAAAAAAAAGGTGTTTAGTGTGTCTTTCCTTTCCACTGTTGCCACAACCTTGATCATAATGGGGTTTGTAGGGGTCTCTGAAAAAGCTAGATACTGTATTTATCATTTAAACACATACACGTACTGGTCACTTTATTAGGTACACCTTGCCAGTACCTGGTTGGATCACCTTTTTCCTTCAGAACTGCCTTCATTCTTCGTGGAGGTTCTGAAAACATTCAGAGACTTTGGTCCATATTGAGATGACAGCATCGCACAGATGCATGAAGTTGAGACACTGTGGTCATAAAGGTATGGACAACAATACTCAGGTAGGCTGTGGTGTTTAAACAATGCACAGTTGGTATTAAGAGGCCCAGAGTGTGCCAAGAAAATATCCCTCACACCATTACACCACCAGCAGCAGTCTGAACCGTTGATACAAAGCAGGATGGATCCATGCTTTCATGTTGTTTACACCAAATTCTGACCCTGAATATCGCAGCAGAAATCGAGACTAGACTTTTTTTTATCTTCTGTTGTCCAGTTTTGATGAGCCCATGTGAATTGCATCTCAGTTGCCTGTTCTTAGTTGACGGGAGTGGCACTCTGTGTGGTCTTCTGTTGCTGTAGCCCTGCTTCAAAGATGCTCTTCTACATGCCTCCATTTTCACCCAGAGAACAACCCTCACTGGACATTTTCACTTTTTTGGACCATTCTCTGCAAACCCTAGACATCAACAACCATGCCACGTTCAAAGTCACTTAAATCACATTTCTTTCCCATTCTCATGCTCGGTTTGAACTTCAGTAGGTCGTCTTGACCAGGTCTACACACCTAAATGCACTGAGGTGCCGCCATGTGATGGGCTGATTAGATATTTGCGTTAACAGGCAGTTGAACAGGTGTACCTAATGAAGTGTACAAGCACGTACAAACCAACTTATAAGTGCTCTGGGCAGTTGAGGGTTAAGGCTCCAGCTGACATAACACCATACAGACTTCCATCTGCTCATCCCACCCAAAAAACAGAGACCCCACTCAGAGTCTGCATTCCTGCCCAGCAGGGCCCCCCTTTTCCTCTGGGTGAACACACAGCTAAACACAACCTCCAGATCCTCGAATGTTTATTTACATTGGTAGACTTTAAAAACGTGAAGTGAAATGCACAGGCATTCTGAGAGCCACACAAATAACCACATATGCTCAGATCAAGCAAAACATGAGACTGACTCAGCAATGGCCAACAGCTCACAACGCCAGACTCTCCCCCCTGCTTTGTGTAATTAGAGGAAATGTTTTAATTAGTGCATTGAGATGAAGTAGTCACGCAGATGAGAGGCTTAGGAATGCTCCGGGTTCCTATTCAGTAGTTATAAGCACTGGTGTGTTTAACTGAAGAGGAGTGATGAAAGTGGTTTAGATCACCCCAGTGTTGTCTGGACACACACACACACACACACACACACAAGGTTGGCGTTTGGAGAAATCACTGGCAGCAGCGTCTGGCCAAACACCACCTCACAGCATGAACTCTGAGCCCTCCCACAATGCAGCCAACACAATGTTTAAGCCAGACACCACCACTTAGATATACAAAGTCTGGTAACTGCAACAAATCTGTGGCAATAATTAAGTCAAGATGTTTACATGAACTTAAGTCGCTGATAGTGGGAGAACTGTGAGTGTAAACTGAGTCTGATTTAGCCCTAAATACAGTCATTGATGAAAAAAAATGACGCACCCAGATAGAAATGTCGGTCTGCTCCACAACTCGGCATGCATTACGTTTCAGGCAGATGTGTAAATGATTACAGGTGTGTTCCGATTAGACACTGGGTCTTACCACAAGAGGGTGTAAAAGTGCTTCCCCCGCTGCCATATAAACACTCTATCAGTGGCTACTTTTGGGTAGTGTACCCCTTGGTGAGAGATCGTTCTCTGCTAGACAGGCCTCTAGGATGCACTTGAAGACATTTTGCCCAGTTGACAGACTTTCAGAGGGGGAGCATCATTGGACCGAAAGAAGCAGGGTGGACGTTTCGACAAATTGCCTGCCATCTAGGCCATTCTGACCGAGCTATTAGGAGTTTTTGGGAGCAGTGGGTCCATGAGGGCACGAGCAGCTCCCACAGTTTCGTTGTCCTGTCTCTGCCCATTTCCAGGCGCTTAGCAAAAGGAAATTTGTTGTCACAGGCCCATGACGTGTCCTGCCATTAACAGCCAGCCTTCGTCTGCAGTAGTGAGAAACCTGGACTGCTACGGACTGGAACTGTATCGTCTTTAGTGGCAAATCCAGGTTCTGTTGGGGAATTGACAACAGTCGGGTTTGAGTATGGCCTCGTGGTAAGCGCTTCAATCCTGCCTTTGCTGTGGAGCAATACACTGCCGACGCGGTAGTGATACGAGGGACACTAGCAACTCAGCGATATGTGCAGGACATCCTGGGGCCACGTGTTGCCTCTCATGGCAGGGCTTCCAACTGGCATTTTTCAGCAGGATAATGCTCGCCCACACACAGCAAAGCTTTCTCGGGAATGTCTCTGCCAGATTGGAACGATTCCTTGGCCTGATTTATCACCAAGCGAGCATTTATGGGACCGGCTGGGACACCAGCTTCAGCAACCTAACAGGAGCATCACACAAGCCTTTTTGTTTAGCAGATGCTCCGTGACACAGTGGTCTGGTCGAAATGATTTGGCTCTTGTCCCTCAGATATTTCTGAATTCTCAGATACCTAAAGCATGAGTGAATCATCTGGAAAGCTGCCCAACATTTTGAATGTGCCAATGTTCAGTATGTTTTAAATATTAGCAGCATTGCACAAACACTGTACGTCATATTTAAGTTTGTGCCAAGGTTATGCTAATGTCTCAGATTCAGACTGGCATCCCATCCAGGGCAGCTGTGTTCTCTTGGGATAGGTGCCAGGGGCCCCTCTGACCCGGCTCCAGGATACAGCGGGGTTAAAATGTGGACCAAAACTTGGGAGTACTACAACTTTTGCCCAAGACTGTACACACACACACACACACACACACACACACACAGTGATTGTGTAGCTCACAGACATATCTCATGTACATATCCGGTACATATCTATTGCCAACACACACACACACACGCACTCCACATGATCTCATTGCTGCACTGTGTTCAGACTTTTCTTAACATCCTCCTGAATTACTCAAACACAGACACACCCTGAAACCAAATAATCGAGTGCTACCGTTCTCCCCGTCAAACACACGCAACCTAACAGCAGCAGCAGTGGGAGATGTGTGGTGAGAGCAACCGGTGTTTTCCATGCAGCTGCAATAGCTGATGATATGATGCAAAACATTCAGTGCATGCTTTGGCAGCGGCGTCGCTAACTTCAGAGCTGCTGTATTTTCTCCATGCCACGTGTCTTAGGATCCTTTCTGCTGCTATCCGGCTCTCCGGCGCTCACCTCTGTGCCAAAAACACCGACTGATGAAAGAATGTTTCGAACGGTAGTGACAGGCGCAGTGTTTCCATTCCTTAAATAGCAGGTCAAACCGTGTGCACTTCACAGTTTCCATGGATAGACACCAAAAAACATCTGCTGCTGTAATTCAAGGTGCTTCATAAAGTCCTTTCACAGAGGCCTAACTAACTAGCAAAAGTATTTTCAGGTGTGTGTATCAGGCGCAAAACAATCTCCAGCTTATCACGTTCGGATCATGTCCTGGTCTGTCACTACCTTGGCAGGCACATCAGTCTGGATCTCAACCCCTTAACAGCACTGTTCGGTAGTCTTCTGGACACATCTTCTTGCAATAATACAGTATTATGAAGAAAGTTTAAATCAATGGAACACGAGAGTGTCACGAATAACATCACAGCTGTGATTTGGTCGCAGGCACGAGCCGAAGGTGATAACACATGACTGAGAACGTCCATTTTTCTCTCTAGAGCAGTGCTAATTTCGTTGACGAATGATTTGGGACTGTGGTAGCCTAGTGGTTAAGGTACTGGACTCTAGATCAGAAGGTCAAGGGTTCAAATCACATCTCTGCCAAGTTCCCACTGTTGGGTCCAAGAGCAAGACCTTTAATCTACAATTGCTTGGATTGTAAGACTATACCAATTGTAAGTCACTCTGGATAAGGGCGTCTGCTAAATGCTGTAAATGTACAGTTTTCATCAACGACCTTTTTTTTCCTAATGAAAACAAGACCTTGACTAAACTCAAATGAATGAAAAACGACAAAAACATGGACGAAATGAAATGACACTTTTGTCAATGAATAAAAACGAGAGGAAAATGTTTGGCAGAGACGATCTTCAGCATCTAATTTTAGTATGTGTAAAAAATGCGGGACGAGTTGAGTAGCGATCCAATCAGTAATGCGGTAAGACGCAGACATTTGATATAACCTTCTCAGGAAATCAACTCGACAATGTGAACACTTGGGAGAAAGAGGGGAGTCGATATATTGTCACATGTCTTATTTGATATCAAGGAAAACAAGACTGTTTGTAAACCGGTGTGGGGTGACCATCTTTAAACTTGAAACTACATCTGCATGCGTGTCATCCTGAAACCGCGATCACGCTATCAGCACCTAAATGGCGCGAGCTTCCTATTTTAGCGGTATTAGTACGGTAGTACGAGTTGCAAACGCACTCAAGTAGGGATTAAAATGTTTCCAGTTCGACATTTTTTTTTTACTTTTGCCTAAAAGTGTCATACTATCTTTAAGGAGTATTCGGATAACAACTCCGTTTTATACTGAGAGCATGCATATATATTATATATATATATATATATATATATATATATATATATATATATATATATATATATATATATATATCTATATATATCTGATCGTCTGTGTTTAATAAAGCTCGTAATATATCATTTATTCCATTCTACAATATCTCATGAGTGTCCAAACCGAGTTTGAAGCAGATTGATGGAAATTATGAGTTTTGGTGACCCCTTTACTGTATACTGTTATTATCAATGCATTCATACAGACCTGAGCTTATATTTGAATTAACTCTTATAATATGTGATTCATTCCAGCTTGATTCTATTCTAGAATATCTGCTGAATGTCCACACCGAGTGTGAAGCAGCTCTATGGTGGAAATTCAGTTATAACCACTTTAAGGTATACTATTATTATCAGCGCATGCATGTAGATGTTTCATTTTGTCTACGTGCGTATAATGACTTAAATAATTCAAGGGAAATGCTTAAAAAAAAAAAAAAAAACATTTACGTATTGCAATCTGTACATGTCATATTTTAGTCCAGCCGAATCTAGTGTAGATGTAGTCAACTATAATCTTATTATAATTAGTCGACTAAAACTAGACTAAAACTAAAAACAATTCAGATGGCTAAACTATGACTAAAACTAAATCAAAATTTGCTGTCAAAATTCACACTGCTCTAGAGGACGGTGCATCACACATTCCAGTGTTTCAGCATTTATTATCAACCAAGCCTGTTCCACAGAGTTCTAAGTTCATACCATAAAGTGTCTTTTATGGTATGATCCGCTTGCGCCACTGTGCCAGCCCATATAATGTCTTACACGATAAACTGAAAGATAAACATCCGAGGATTTAATATGATTGTGCTACGTATTAGTTATATTACTTATTATATCAATTATAGTTCTGGAGAAACTAAATACACAATGCAATGTAAGGACGGGTACAGCAGGCACTTGCTTTGGCTGCAAACACTGAGAGGCTCCTGAAGACTGATTTCCACAGAAGTGCCACATGCCAAAATGCTAAATGCTGCTTAAAATCAACAACGTACAGCAAGAAACTCAGGAAAACCATCTAAAAGGGCCCCATTTTAGTACTACAAATACTAACTGTAGAGAAACATGCAGCATAAACTACCATACAACTTTAGACTTTTATAGTTTTCTTTTTTTTTTTAAGTTTATAGCTAGAATTAAGGGCGGCCGGATGGCTCGGTGGGTAGCATCGCTGCCTCACAGCAAGAAGGTCCTGAGTTCAATCTCAGGGTGGAGTGGCCTGGGTCCTTTCTGTGTGGAGCCTGCATGTCCTCCCCGTGTCTGTGTGGGTTTACTCCGGGTACTCCGGTTTCCTCCCACAGTCCAAAGACATGCATGTTACATTAATTGACATGAGTGACTTGTCTTGAGATAACCTTGAAATATAGCAGCAGCTGCTTTGCTTGTGTCTGGCTCTGCACTCTCAGCAGAGCTGCTTCAGCTTGGTCAAATTCCACATATTCACCGAGGTGATGCTGTTTTGAACGTCAAAACTTTGGGCACCTTGGTCAACATTCTAAATGAAAAAAGAAATTCCAAAACCTCTGCAGAAATGATGTACTGCAGAGTTTGTATCGGTTCTTTGTCTGTTAGAAAACTGAGCAGGCATCTCCAGGCTTCTGTGTAGGACTGTATGGGATGAGGTACTTACTGCAGGCGCTGCAGGTGAAGCAGCTGTCATGGTAGAGGCTTCCCATGGCCTGGCATGCCTGACTGGCCCCGTACACGGCTTTACAGCACTTCACACAGCTGCCTGGAAATAAAAACCAAAGATAAACATGTCAGTGCTACGCTGTCCTTTTTTATTGTAGAGCGTACTTGCTTTATGTGAAGGGACTATCAGTAAATTCAAATGAAATGAGCTCTAGGAAAATTTGCATCCCATAAATGTAGGTGTGTCTGCATTTATATGCATATTTATAGCATTTAGTAGATGATCTTGTCCAGAGTGACTTCCAGAAGCTCTTTGTTCCCTGCATGCTGACTCAAAGGAGCATGAATTTATAACTTGTTAACAGGTAGTGGAGGCAAAAAACAAGAATCACAACAGTCCAGATAGTTCTTTTGACACATTTACCTACATCCTTTATTACAGCAGTATATCAGTATTATAGCTATAAGGGTTATAAAGAGATGAAATAGGGCTAAAGAACTGGATTCTAATTACGCTTTTGGGTTCATTTACTGATTAAATATTGTTTAAACATTGTTAATAGTAAGAGTATGTGATATGGACTGTGGCAGCCTAGTGGTTAAGGTACTGGACTATGGACCAGAAGGTCCAGGGTTCAAATCCCACCTCTGCCAAGCTGCCACTGTTGGGTCCTTAACCCACAATTGCTTGGATTGTAAGCTTGTATCAATTGGAAATCCCATCTCAGACAGAAAACCTGATGCATATTGTATTTCACATATTAATTCCACTGTAAAGGTGATTTATCACTGTGGTTTATTTTGTTCAATAAGAATCTGCAGTTTTGTATGAATTACAGAATTTAAAATAAATTCCAGTGGAGTCTGTAAGTAAAACGCATGTGCATGTGTTGGAGTGAGGAGCTCTAAAATATCCTTATCTAAAAAAGGTGGCGCTGCAGAAAACCTTTGGGGACCACTGGGCTAAAATATGCTGAAGCTCAATGGATTATAGGGTGACGAATTCAAGGTTGAAGCTTTTGACACCAATCGTCGACAGTAACATTACATATGGTCATTATAGCATAGCAAAGACAACAAATCTAATGGTGGCCTAAGACTTTTGCATAGTACTGTGTGTCAAGTTTGTTTGAGGTCAACGTCTTTTCATTTAGCTCAACCAGGTATTTGATTTGAACTGATTTGATAGGTTATATGTCTTTTTCCCTTGTGTGCTCTAGGTTATTTTCCAAGGGTGAGGATTTGCATGAGCGGCACCACCTATGTGTGTTGTGGGTTTAATCCCTCGTTGGCACCACATAAAACAGACCAGGTTGGGTGACAACTTCTGTGGTGCCAATTCTCTGAATGCTCTGAATGCATTGGGCGTTTGCACATAAGCAAGAGCTAATTCAGCTACAACGGCTTTAGTCCCGCCTTTCCACCCAGTCGCTCCCATACACATCAAAGACCTGTAGTATTGGTTACTACTACATATCAGATTTTCTATCCTCTAGTACTTTTGCACAAATTCATCGATAGGGGACTGTGGTAGCCTAGCGGTTAAGGTACTGGACTCTGGCCCAGAAGTTCCAGGG
Source organism: Ancistrus triradiatus (assembly GCA_025084515.1). NCBI lineage: Eukaryota > Metazoa > Chordata > Actinopteri > Siluriformes > Loricariidae > Ancistrus > Ancistrus triradiatus. Next base: position 331,009 of record JAJAGP010000332.1, on the reverse strand, counting down.
TTCAAATCCCACCTCTGCCAAGCTGCCACTGTTGGGTCCTTGAGCAAGACCCTTAACTTAATTGCTTGGATTGTAAGACTGTATCAATTGTAAGTCGCTCTGGATAAGGGCGTCTGCTAAATGCTGTAAATGTAAATCTATAGTATATCATGATAGGAAATGTGCATGAAACATCTGTGGAATGAACAGGAACGAAGAGGTGAAGAAGGTGTCATTATGGGTGGAAATATAAGCCAGTTGACTTGTTTTGGTTGGCACACGAACGGTGTAATCAGGCGCTAAAGAGGTTCCCACCAAACAGCTTGCACTCGTGTGCACACACACACACACACACACACACACACTCGATCTCCATCAGCAGGATGTGGAAAAGTATTCAGTAGTATAAACACAGAATGCGTACAAGAAAGAACAGCAGCGAATCAAGCAAGCGAGGTTTTTGTACTTTAGCACAATTGAAGCTTCGGCCATGATCTGATCACAGGGTTTATACCAACTTCAGGAAGCTGATAATGAAAACATTGAGTCAGTCTATAATCACACTTCTTTCATCCTAGCTACAGCTCAGGGAGCAGTTAGCGACGGAGTTGAATGGTTTTGAATTGTATTACTGCTACATGAAATGAAAAGAGTTTTATTGGCCAAGTGGACATTGTTGCGCAATCATAACACTATCAGGTGTGACATAATTGATAGTCCAAGATGCATTTGAAATACAGTTCCTGTTAATGCATTAAAAACAACGGAAGCCGACAAAATACACTGTCAATCATACACTATATACAAAAGTATTGGGACGCCTACTTATTACCCCTGTGGGAGCTTTTATGACATGCCTTTCTAAAGCCATTTGCATTCATGTCATTTAGCAGACGCTCTTATCCAGAGAGAGTTACAACTGACATAGCCTTACAATTCAAGCAATTGTAGGTTAAGGGTCTTGCTCGGGTGCCCAACTGTGGCCTCTTAGTAGAGGTGGGATTTGAACCTTGGACCTTCTGCTCCATACTTTAAGCACTAGCCCCTCCATATTAATCCATAGGCATGAATATGGAGTTCGTCCCCCTTTGCAGCTAACGGCGTCCATTCATCCATTTGTGAGATGAAACACTGATGTTGGACAAGAAAGCCTGGATCATAATCTCCATTCTGATTAACCCCAAAGATGTTCGATGGGGGTCAGGTCAGGGCCCTGTGAGGGCAAGTCAGGTTCTACTCTAAATTCTTCCCACAAATTTGGAAACATACAATTGTCCAAAATGTCTTGTTATGCTGAAGCTTTCAGAGTTTGGTCTAGGCACTGGAACTAAGGGGCCTAGACCAACCCCTAAAAAACAGCATTCGCTCTGTAAAGTCGAGGAAACAATTTCACTTCATTTGTAAAACATGAGGTAAGGGAACACCGAGCATGGAGCGATCAGGCACGGAGTGAAAAGGTCTTGGAAAGTACAGACACAACAGCGCTCTAAGTACTCCACCTAATACAAAAGCCTTCAAAATTGGGGATCCACTGAATATTCGACAACCGAAATTGTAAGTGAAAAGACCGAATAACTTATACCGAGCATTTAGCAGACGCCCTTATCCAGAGCGACTTACAATCCAAGCAATTGTGGGTTAAGGGTCTTGCTCAAGGACCTAACAGCGGCAGCTTGGCAGTGGTGGGATTTGAACCCTGGACCTTCTGGTCCATAGTCCAGTACCTTACCCGCTAGGCTACCACAGTCCGAACAATGATGTTTTCGGCCACAAATTTTCATTTTGGTATATCCCATTCAAAATGGAATATCTATATTAATGGAAAATTCTTACTTCCCTTGTTTAACTATCAGTTGTCTTTTTCTGCCATTTCCAAACCTCGCCATCCATTAGCACTCCTGACCCGTGAGCATGCAAAACATGCAGGGACTGATGATCTAAATAAGCCAGCACTGCAGTCACCATCAAAGAACATGAGCTGTTTGGGTTTTTGGAAAGGATTTGACACACAAATAAGCAGCATTATATTAGAATCTGTTTATTAATATTGCTTATTTTCATTTAATTCTATATAGAGAGGTGCTGGATCCACATAAAGAAGTGAGCTCCTAATATAAGAGGCACCGGATCTAGTTCCTGCAGGATCTGGCCCAACCTAAGCACTGTGCACAGCTATTATTCTTCAGTCAGAGCCACGGTCAGATATGATTTCTACACTTCTACCGATCACCCCACAAGGACATTTCAGAACTTCAACACCCATGCCATGTTAAAGAGGAAAGCAAGAATGATGTATATTCCTCCTCAGTCTGAGCATGATGGGCTTGTTTTATATCGGGGTGTTACAAAGGCACTCACTGCGACGCACCCTGATTACTTGTTTCTCTGGCGTTCTTCCATTCCCCCGCCGCTGCCAGCTCAGACTTCCCAGTACGAGCTTGAGTGCAGCAGCAGAATAATTACAACCCTGTCAATATAATCACTTAGAGCCCAGTGAAAACATCCCACAGAGCAAAGAGAAACCCTTCATAATGTTCCAGCTAACAGCTAACTACTAAAGCTGGCACAAAGAAAAGTGGCCACATAGGCAGAAATAAACTGACCATCATCTATGTTCCAGTCAGCACCTGAAGTGCTGGCACTAAGGCTGGCGGTATGGCGGTACATACTGTGTGGTGATACAACAACAGCTGGCGGTAGAGTTTTTGGTTATGCCCTTTATACCACATAATTTCTAGATCATGTTCGCTTTGCGCCACGTATCGCAAGGGGTGCAGATGGAGCTTTTACTCGTTACATACCAGAGCCCCGAGGAGGGATGATGGACTGAAACATTTCAGAGATAAAGCATTCCTCACAAGCAACTGAAGATGAGGAACTTGTGGTTAAAAAGGGAGTGACTTCTGTTGTATGGACATGGTTTGGTTTGACCAAATCCGGCACAGCACAGAAAACCATCTGTAAAGTTTTCTCGCTTGGCGGTTGTAGCTGGAGGCGGTAACATTGGCGATATCATAAAATGAAGCATGTCTAATAGGGGTGTAACGCCGCATTAAGATGCAAAAATTGGACGACGTGCATCAACGAGTTGGATTATGAGATCTTAATTATTATGCCATAAAATGCAATTGCGTTTTTGGAACAGCAGAGGGTGCAATCATACATCATGCTCACAGACGCATATCCCAGGAAAACTAAAGTTTGAATAATAGTAATTGTGGGTTATAGGCCTTTGCAACAGTGCCTGCTTATCAAAGGTGGGATTTGAACCCTGGATGCAGTGGTCCACAGTCCATTACTGTAACCACTGCACCACCAAAGTATTACTTATTGCTTCCAAGATGCATTCAATTTAGGAGAATCCATGTGTGAAATAAATGGAGCCAAAGGAGGATCTGACCTATAACCTGTTCTGATACATGACCATCACAAGATCTGCAGTGGTGCAGAGAAATGCACACAAAGTGGTCTTTGTGCGTCCCTGCTTTGCTTAATAGTTTGTGAGAGCAGATTAGGAAAGGCATGATGGTCAGCATCCCGTTGAGTTAACAGCATTACCCAGAGCGATCCCTTCTCTGAGGTGCAGAACGTCATAAAATCGCTACCAAACACTCAAATGCACAAGAGAGGCCTCTGTTCTCTCCGGGATTCAACATCAGGCATTCGAACGTCCTCAGAACCCACTCCAAACCATCCACCGTAAAGTAAGAGACTGCAGTAGAAGACACTACCACACCCAGTGGGCAAATGTTTCCACACAAACATGTCGCAAGAGCAAATCCACCCACCAAGCGTTCTAATATTACAGTCTAATAGGTCAGAGTGTAGCATTACTCACGAGTACACCAGCATTAGGGGATAATGGACTTGGTACTGGGCACTTCTGATTCAATTACTTACTTATATGAATTACTTTTTTAATCCGAATGCTCTGCGGGAGACAAATTTATGTAACGCCGGGTGCCGGCACGGAAGCAGGAGACAAATGCAAGCCACTGGCGGGCAAGGTGGTTTTATTTACAGCACATGAAAACAAGGGATGCGTGAGACAAGGTAGGTACATCGTGAATCCACAAGGAGTGAGAACAGAGTGAGGGTTATATAGTGAGGGAACTGACGAGGGAAACGAAGAACAAGGTGCGCGTGATCAAGAGGTGCAGCGAAGCCGGGCGGCCGTGGGCGTGACAGAAGCCCCCCCCCACGGAGTCCGAGTCGGAGCTAGGACTCCAACGGGTGATTCCCGTCCGTGGTTCCGAGTCCGGGGTTTTTTCCTCGCGGGCGAATCCCCGGCAGAAGCAGGCAGCAGTCGAGCGGCTGGCGAGCGGGGGACCAAGCTGAAGCCGAGGAAAGCGAGCAGCAGAGTCGAGGATTGGAAGACCGGCGAGCCGCAGGTGCCGGCTGGACGCCGGCGAGCGAAGGTGTCGGCTGGACGCCGGCGCGCGAGGATTTCGGCTGGACGCCGGCGCGCGAGGATGTCGGCTTGGACGCCGGCGCGCGAGGATGTCGGCTGGACGCCGGCGCGCGAGGATGTCGGCTGGACGGCCGGCGCGCGAGGATGTCGGCTGGACGCCGGCGCGCGAGGGTAGGCTGGCGAGCTGGGGTCGCCGACGTGAGGCTGGCGATCGTAGTCGCGGAGGGTAGGATGGCGAGCGGGGTCGTCCGACGGGTGGCTGGCGATCGGAGTCCGCGGAGGGTAGGCTGGCGAAGCGGGGTCGCCTACGTTGCTGGCGATCGAGTCGCGGAGGGTAGGCTGGACGGAGGCGGTGAGGTCCGCGGCGGCGGGAGGCGGCAGCGGCTTAGAGAGACCGCAGGCGAGCCCGTTGAGCGAGCGGAGAAGCGCGTCGAAATTCAACGGGAACAAACTCCTGAGGCACCTCCCCAGCCGGGCCGGATGTTGGCGAGCCACCGTCCTTCGGTGGCTCGCGGCCTGAGCCAGTAGCTGCTGTCTCCATGTCGGTGGATTCAACTGTCAACGCCGGGTGCCGGCAACGGAAGCAGGAGACAAACGCAAGCCAACTGGCGGGCAGGTGGTTTTATTTACAGCACATGAAAACAAGGGATGCGTGAGACAAGGTAGGTACAATCGTGAATCCACAGGAGTGAGAACAGAGTGAGGGGTTATATAGTGAGGGGAAATGAACGAGGGAAACGAAGAACAGGTGCGCGTGATCACGAGGTGCAGCGAGCCGGGCGGCCGGTGGGCGTGACAATTTACATATAACAAGGTTCTGCAAATTTGAATGAACCTTTAACCATTTATGCTGTATATATATATATATAGATATAGTATATATATATATATATATATATATATATATATATAATATATATATATATAAATAAGTGCCGAACTACTTTACATAGGGTATTTTCTTTACATACAGTCGTAATGAAAAAGGTTGGGCAACCTGATAATTTTTTCAGATTTTTCCTTATAAATCATTGGTGTCCAGCTCAGCAAAATTTCAGGTAAATATAATCATACAGCAGATGAACACCGTGATATTCGCGAAGTTGAAATTCAAGTTTATAGGTTTTACAGAAAGTGTGCAAGTAATTATGCAAACAGTTAGGCAGGGTGCATAAATTTGGGCACCCCTTGTCATTTGCAATACCTTTAGCACTAATTATTGGAACACAAAATATGTTTTGTAAGCTCACTGACCCTTGATCTACATACACAAGTGAGTCCAACTATGATAAAGGGTTAAGGTGGCCAATTGGAAGTTTTTCTCCTCTTTGCATCTTCTCTGAAGAGTGGCAATATGGGAGCCTCAAAACAACTCTCAAATGGCCTGAAAACAAAGGTTGTTCAACATCATGGTTCAGGGAAAGGGAAAAGCTCTCTCAGAGATTTCAGCTGTCAGTTTCCACTGTGAGGAACATAGTGAGGCAATGGAAGACCACAGGCACAGTTCTAGTTAGGAACTCCCGAAGTGGCAGGACCAAGAAAAATCTCCAGATGGCAGAGGCCGAAGGATGGTGAGAACATCATAGTCAAGCCACAGACCACCTCCAAAGACCTACAAACCTCATCTTGCTGCAGATGGTGTCACTGTTCATCGTTCAACTATACACGCACTTTGCACAAGGAGAGGCTGTTTGGGGAGGAGTAATGCAGAAGAAGCCTTTTTCTGCAGACCGCCACAAACAGAGTCACATTGAGGTGTGCTACAGCACATTTGGACAATCCAGCTTCATTTTGGAACTAAAGTGCTGTGTACTGATGAAACTAAAATTGAGTTATTTGGACATAACAAGGAGCGGAAAAGGAACACAGCATCCCAAGACAAACACTTGCTACCCACAGTAAAATTTGGTGGCGGTTCCATAATGCCCGCGGGACTGTGTGGCCAGTGCAGGTACTAGGAATCTTGTTAAAATTGAGGGTCGCATGGATTCCAGTTAATATCTCCAGATTCTTAAGAACAATGTTCAAGAATCAGTGACAAAGTTGCACCGAGGCCAACGACCCCAAACCCTGCTCATAATCTACTAAGGCATTCATGCAGAGGAACCAGTACAACGTTCTGGAATGGCCATCTCAGTCCCCAGACATGAATATTACTGAAAATGTGGGCTGTCCATGCTTGGAAACCATCAAAGATGACTGAACTGGAGATGTTTCTAAAGAAGAATGGTCCAAAGCACCTTCAACCAGAATCCAGACTGGAAGCTGTAGGAAGCGTTTAGCGGCTGTTATTTCTACAAAATGAGGATCTACTAAATATTGATGTAATTTTTCTGCTGGGGTGCCCAAATTTATGCACCTGCCTAATTTTGTTTGAATAATTACTGCACACTTTCTGTAAATCCATAAACTTCATTTCACTTCTCAAATATCACTGTGTTCATCTGCTATATGATATATTTAACTCAAGTTGCTGATCTGAACAACCAATGATTTATAAACTAAAATCATGAAAATTATCAGGGGTGCCCAAACTTTTTCATACGACTGTAAGTACTGAGACCATCACAAAAACACCAGTGGATCATCTGGAAAGGGTGCCCCCACTTTCACACAGGCCAACATCTTCATCTTTGGAAGATTCCACTACCTAGTGCATGGTAACTCACAACTAATGCACCATGGTTGGAAAGGTGCTTTCATAAGGGCTCCAGGATAAAGTTGTGGAAAGCAGAACAACAGAAATGTGACAAATTTACACCCTGTTCCCATTGGTTTCTTGGCTGCTCCCCTTCCAAAAAGACCTTTCCTGATCAAGCTTCAGACTGTAGAAGGGTCAACATCCCAATGAAGCTGCCAGATGGTGCTATTACTCAAGTGCAAGGAGAGGTCACAGGAAATACTTGAGACTTTACCCTATAAAGGCTGTTTTTTTTTTTGTTTTTTTTGGTTTTTAATACTGCATACAAATTCCCTGTATTTTCTGTTTGTATCTTAACAATGGGCTGAGAAATAATTCAATGTGGTCATTATACCATTGCTAAAACGACTTTTGCACAATACTGTAGGCAGCGGTTCATTCAGAGCACCATCTACTACAAACCAGCTACTGGATTCCTAGCCATGTAGGGCTGTGGTGGATCTGAACCTGACTGCACTGACCAACCAAACTGCACTGAACTCTGCCTCCAGGACTCTGCACCCTTGACACTGTGGCATTCAGAAGACCTTTTAGGATTGAAGGGTTGTACAGGGCTATAGTAGGACAAAAGCCAAAACCAAACAGCATCTATGACCTCATGAGGAACAGAATATACAGGGACTCCCCATTTTATGATGGATATCTATCAGTATTTCTACTTAACAATTGGAATATGATAACCATAAATACACATTCAGCAGAAACCGTACTCTGAATTGAACTCTCTACTGTACTCAGAATGTGGCAGGAGTGATGAGTGCTGGGAAATGTAGTGAAGAAAGTCATGTTTTCAGCCTGTTTAATGTTATACTACATACAGTCTATACTAAACTCCTTGGTTTACGATAAATTCAACTTATGATGGATCTGTCGGAACGTATCCCCATCATGAATCGTGTAACACAGTCTATATAAGATAAAAAAATGTGAGGGCTACACTATCCAGTTAGCATGCACAAAGAGATCATCTTTAGAGGTTTAACATTTACGTTCAGTCATTCAGCAGATGCTCCTGTACAACTGATACAATCGTACAATCCAAGCAGTTGTGGGTTCTGCTCAAGGACACAACAGTAGCAGCTTGGCAGAGATGTGATTTGAACCTCAGACCTGCTGGTTCACAGTCCAGGGTCTTCCCAAAAACTTTGTGGAAGTGAAAAAAATTGTGAAAGACTGAAAGAGGTCACAGAAGATACGCAGGTTAGGTAATACTTAATGGAATCAGCTCCCGCTGATACACTGGCATGAACAGCCAAGACTTTGACCATCACCACTTTCTCACATCATATCTCTCCTGAAACAGTCCATCACAGGGCCAGAACCACTCTGCACTCTGTAGCTCTTCTTAACATGGCTCACATGAACCACATTGTAGCTCTTCCCTATTTATCACCCTGACCCGAGCCCTCGGTAAAAATTCCACAAATGCTTTTCCTGACATTCCTCTACATCCCCCTGCAGCAGTCTGGCCCCATGTACATTTTCCCAGAACCTTTCCTCACTGCCTGTGTGTGCATAGCTGCAAAACGCTGTGCGAACCTTTCGGAACGACACAGATTTATGAATTAATTAGTCATATAAAACACTAAACTAATAACGCATCCAGTACTGAGCAAAAGTCTTAGGTCACCATTAAATCTGTTGAGGAGGAGATCCAAAAATTTCAAATGGATTCATCACTCCATCTCCTTTTCCACTGATCTTCATTCCAGTCTTTGTGAGCTTCAGCATATCTAAGCCTTTTCACCGTTCCTCTTCCGAAAAAGTGGTTTATTGGCTGTTACCCTTCCATTTCTGATCAAGCTTCTTCAGTAGACGGATAGAAGGCTATTGTTCAAATGTAAGGGGAGGTCACACGAACTACTTACCACTGTAGCCTATATAAGCAGTTTTTTAATACTCCATATAAATATTTCCGGTACTTTCTGCTTGTATTCTAATAAACAGACAGAGAAATAATCACACTCAGTCATTATATCATTGTTAAAACAATGGTCTATCTAATTCAACGGTGGCCTAAGACTTTTGCACAGCACTGTACGTGCATACTTTTATATCTATGTAAACACTTTGATTAATCGTTCAGCCCAGGATGGACAAAATATGTGAACCCTACATAAAATGACCATAACCTCAGCGTGATAACATTTCCTGCGTAGACACTAATCACATTTGCACAGAAGGAATTTGAGCGTTCTTGCACCGCCAGCCTTAGGTCATACCACAATATCTTAACTGGATTAAGATCTGGACTGTGATTTGGTCGTTCCAAAACACTAGGGTCTTTTGTTGTAAGCCATTCTATTATGTGTTTTGGCTCACTGTCTGGCTGCATCATCCACCTTCTGTTAAGCTTCAAGGATGGAGCTCTACGCTGACATTCTTTAAAATGCCTTCCAATTTCATGCTCACCTACAGTGACTCTCTGTATTGGATTATATGATGCAGATACGCATATTCGCTACATTATTTTATGCAATATTATATTTATATATATATACACACACTTTTGTCGTACAGTGGCTCCACGGAATTTGAACTTAATTGGTTGCAGAAGGCCGTTTGAACTCTGATTTATGCAACATCAAACTAGAATTTCCCCATAAGAAGTAATGTAAATAGGATTAATCCATTCCCGACCCCCAAATGACTGTTTTATACACCTATTTTTGTATGCAATTAATGATTAAAAGCATGAATACAATAAGAAGAAATAAAGACACGAATTAGTTGAAAAAAAGTGAAACTTTATAGCCACTGAGGTGATCGCAGTTTCGGCACGTCCAAGACTGAGGGCGTGTCTGAAATTGCACCTATAGACTAATATAATATACATATTCATAATATAATATACTATAATACACTATACTACCTTGGGTATCTTGAAAAGCGTTCATAAATAAAATATTATTATTATGATGAATTCTTATTTCAATGGATGCAAGCTGTTCAGACCTTGAGGTAGCACAAGAACCCGACTTTGGCTCCTCCAAGCTTCCCAGCTTATAAGGTTTTTTGGTGCCCAATAAAGCAGATATCCAGATAAATCCAATCACTTCACAAACTTTCTACTAAAATGATGCCGTAAGCTCCTTGCTAAAGGCGAGCATGTGGGGATGACACATTTGGTAAGTGAACAATTGTCACGATCTTCCTTCAGAAGCAGAGATATGGTGATGACAGCAAGAACACAGAAGAAAGGCCTGGCAAACTACTTTCTACGAAAACTCTATGGATAATAACAGGGCGACTGTACATAGAGTCGACGGCACGATGCCCATGCTTGCATAAGAATACCCTTTATCCTGATTTAGACTCGCCTTTGCCTCCTTCATCTGGGTTGTTTGTCTATGCCAGCTGCATTAGATGAAATGAGAGGGTTTCAAGAGCAATTCCCACTTCAACAGCTCAGAAACAAAGACGGAGAGAAGGCGCAGATGTCTCTCTCCGGTCTTCGCTGGAAAAAGACGGGGCCACGAAAAGCACGAGCGAGTCTGAGATATGCTCAGCCTCCTGCCAGCCCAACTCTCCATTCGTCACTCGAGTCCGTTCTGCGGTCTGACAGCGTGAGTCAGAGCACGAGCCACAGTCTTAAGCTAAAGGACAGAGCTTAGGAGGACCTGAATGAGAACGTAAGACTTGTAAAGTCTGGCTTTTATTTAATTACAACAAAAACCTGCCCTAGTGGAAACAGCTGCATGTGGAAAGGATGTCACTACTGTTTAATGGTTTGTATTCATACTGGATCTAACTCAGGAATAATAGTGAGCGCTTACTTTTATAGCTGGACGTCAATTTCCCGTTCATTTTGTTTCATTTAACCAACCAGCTACTAGATGGACCATGAGCTCATAACAATCACATAAACAAAATGTTAAATACTACATACATACAATAGAGTTACTACATTTGTGATCACGGAAATTTACAGAAAGAAGGCAAGGCAGAACTTGTTCACCAGTCCCTCAATACACTGACTGACTGTCCTTTTCCATTCTGAAGCATTATTTCAGTTTCTTCTTCCTTGCTCAGACAGTGTCATGTGGAGATACAAGGTCTGCTTGTGCTGCTACTAGGGCTGTAAGGGTGCTTAATATATACTGTAAACATCATAGCGCAGCGTATACTAAACGTTTATATCAAAAGGTTAAGACTGTGGTAGCCTAGCGGTTAAAGTACTGGACTATGAACCAGAAGGTCCAGGGTTCAAATCCCACCTCTGCCAAGCTGCCACTGTTGGGTCCTTGAGCAAGACCCATAACCCACAATTGCTTGGATTGTAAGACTGTACCAATTGTAAGTCGCTCTGGATAAGGGCGTCTGCTAAATGCTGTAAATGTAAATGGTTTAAAACAGGACTGTGTCCACGGGTTATACTCACTACATTTCCCAGCGCTCATCACTGCCGCCACATGACTTCCTATATCACGCAATGCCGACTTCCTCAGTGAGGCGTATACTATGTACTGCTTGCCCGGGGAAATTCGAAATTCAATATTCAGGGTACTGTTTCTGATGAGTGCATATTTATTTTTATTATCGGATTCCCTTCGTAATATCGTAAGTCGGGCCATTGTCAAATGGGACTACCTGTATGGTGAAACTACAATAGAACATTTAGTCAATTAGCAGTCGCCCTTACAACAAACAGACTCTTATAACCCAAGTAATTGTGGGTTAAAGGCCTTGCTTAATTCCCCAACAGTGGCAGTTTGGCACAGGTGGGACTTGAACCTTGGACCTTCTGGTCTTTAAACCAGTACCTGAACCACTAAGCGACCACAGCCCAGAACATTTTTTTCTAGTCGTTTATTTTTATTGCAGGAGACTAGGGGTTTTTTTTGGTTTAAAATTTTATTCAAGAAAATGTGCACTGATTTGCATTGTTTAAACTTCAGAAAAAGAAATCGTAAGAAAACCGAATCACAAACTCAGTACATCATTACCCCTAGTTGAAACAGACCCAGCTATTGACGCATCTGACAAGGCAGATAAAGGAAAAGATAAAACCTGGGATGAGAACCTGGAGTGGAACCGTAGTGAGAGCAAGAAGAGGCCAGATGAGACAGAACAATTGGGGACAAGCATCACCTTGCCGAAAGTTTAGCAAGACCTGATGTGGCTCAGTTGGTAAAGTACCCAATGATAAGCCACCTTATTCTGGTGAGGTGATGTTTGTCTCCAATTATGTCTCTTCCATTTACATTTACAGCATTTAGCAGACGCCCTTATCCAGAGCAACTTACAGTTGGTACAGTCTTACAATCCAAGCAATTGTGGGTTAAGGGTCTTGCTCAAGGACCCAACAGTGGCAGCTTGGCAGAGGTGGGATTTGAACCCTGGACCTTCTTTTTAATGTAAAAAACTCATTTTATTAGGTATTTTACAAGAATCAGCACGAGCAAGCTGTTATCTCCTTTGCCACACAACAGTGTTTATTGGATGGATTCTGCTGTTGCACAGGAATGAATAAAGTATATAAGGAAGTGTTTGAATTCCTTTACTGCTCTCATCGATGCTGTTATGGTAATAGTAACTGCTAACAGGTCCAAACAGCAAAAATTAGATTAACACCATAACCTAGTGCAGAGTTTATAGAAAAAGCACACATTAACACTATAATGCTGCATTGCAATTATGTGTATACATACTTTTAAACACTTTACCAAATGTTGTGGGTTTTCCCTTATTAGGTCACACTGCATCATGGGAACGTGAGTTCATTATCCAATAAAGACAGCAAGTACATAGATTGTATAAATGCCTTTGGCTCATTTTAATTCGTTTAGATTTAAAGTACTGAGAGCATAATTCATCTGTAGGTTGGTTTAGTTTGAGACTTTGAATTCTTCTTTTTTAATTTCGAAGTGATTTAGTTCTTTCGATTTAATGTATTAAAGTTCTGAAAGTTTCATGTAGAAACTGAAGAAAAAAAAAAAAGCCTGGAAAAAGTCACCTCTGAAAAACTGGGTTTTTTAAAATCTACATGGTTGGAATTCCTATAGCTAAAACATCTATAGGAATGAATTAATTTGATTTACGTTTTTGCCTAAAATTTTTCCTATTACTCAGTGTAGTTATGGGAAAATTCTCTCAATACTCTGTACTTTTTTTTGGCACTCTATGTGTCTTCTGCAACAATGGTAGGTGCATCAAATTCACTTGCCCGAGTTCAAGTTTTGGCGGTGTGTCCAGACTGGTCGGGCACTCTACAGGCACAACCAGTATGCCTAGGGTTCAAATCCCACCTCTGCCAAGGTGCCACTGTTAGGTCCTTGAACAAGGCTCACAATTGTTTGGATCATAAAACTGCATCAGCTGTAATAAATATGCATTAATGGAGCTGTATTGTACAGGTGCTCCCTGATTTATGACGGGGATATCTTCAACAAATCCACCAGAAGTTACATGTATCATAAACCAAGGAGTTTAATATAGTCTATGCTGTATCATAGCGGAGCCGACTACACATTAACACTTACATTAACCTACAGTTGGCCAAAATCATTAACACAAAGCTTAGTTTATAATAAAGTGTTGAAAAATCTCATGTAACTTAGTGAGTAATGGATTGAAAGTGAAAAGTAAAGCAAAACCACTTAATCTATTGATGACATCTCAGGGTTCTTTCTTTCAATTGGCTGTCACCTCGCCATTACTACCATTTTAGGGACTTATTTGGACTAAGAATACAAGTAATGGTAGATGTAAAAATAAAGAAAAAATTTCATTGAGCAAGAGCCTATTGTGAATCTGAATCACGAAGTCATGAACATGAAACAAGTTTAAGCAAGTGCGCGGTACCGAGCAAACGGCGAGGAACCGAGACAATTTTCTTAAAAGTGTCCCTAAATGTGTTGAGAATGAATTTTGACGGTTCTGTAGGGCTTAGGAAAAGAGGTATACCATGTATGTTATTAATAAAATGATAGCAAGTTCTCCAACGTCAATAATTATGACGGCTTGGGAAAAACAAACAATTGCAACAAAAGCAATGTTTCCTAGCGAGTCGAAAGTCCAACATTGTTACCGCTGCACAGTAAACGTTGTAGATTTGAAACCCTTATCAGCAATCAGATGGAAAATTCACTTATTGTGGGCACGTTTCCAGTATAAGGACAGAAAACCTCTGAGTAAGCAGATACCCCTCAAATTGATCAACTATCCCACTTGTCAAATTCCTGAAACCACCATCAGCATCTAAAAGCACAAGACATTGCTGCTGTAAAATACACCCCGGTTGCTGAACACTGGACATGCCCTGTATGGGATTAAATTTACAGCCTTTCCATTGGACCCTCAAAAAAGCAAGGAAGTGATATAAATACAATACAGAACCAACCTCAGGACTGAGCTAAAAAAGTAACACTATTAAGAGCATGACACCTTAAGGAGAGTATCGCTTCCTATTTTAGCCCACATTTTGATCACATTTAGCCCACAAAGATCCCGATGAGTAAAGTGTTCCGACTAGACAGAGTCTGGCTGTCGATTAACAAATTAAGTTAATTAGGGATTCATATAACTCATTCTATGAATGAACATCCACTCTCATGCACTCTAATGTATGAACTGTTCCCCTAAAAAACTAGTGTGTAGTCAACTTAGTCTCTAGAATTAGAGACTTTTCCAACCCTTCTAGAGAGTTCTTTTTAAACAAGCAGCAAGTAACAAATCTAGTGACTTTTTGTTTAAACCTTTATAGTTTTACCTGTAAATATGGACATAGGTTTGTCCTGTACAGAAATCAAGAATGAAGCAACAAGATTTAAAGAACTGATAGCCATGTGACATGTAAATATGACGTGATGATGCCACAAATATCAGTGCATTACATCATCTAGTGACATTTAGCAATGGCCAGCAACAAGCAACTATCAATAACAATAACACAGCATTTACAAACACTGCACAATATGAAAAGGATTCAAGAAGATGGAAAAATAATGGACACCCTTTCTTATGACACTGCAAAGGTTATTTTGTCCACAGCTAAGGTGGAGCTCTGTAACTTGAGACGCCTCATTACAAATGCACACCGCGATATTTAAAATATTCGTTTACAAGAGACGCAAGTTATTTTCTACTATTCACATGGCATTATGAAATAATTTATGTTTGTAAGTAATTTCAAGCGGTTTTCTACTTTTTTAGGAAATTAGTTTTTTTTTTCTTTACATTGAAACTATAATTTGACCATGAAAGTTATCCGTGACAAGTGACTTGCGCTAGGATTTCAATTGGCTAAAATATTCAATAAATATCCATAAGTAGCCATATGTGCTTCTTCAAGTATTTGTCATGCATTTTCACCTTCTAATTCTAGTGATATCTTCCAGAATTCATTGTTCCATCAATGATGCAGCTGTCCTGGCCCCGCTGCCGCCAAACAACCCCAAAAAAAATAACCGGCCCCACCATGATACTACCACCACCTGTTTCACGGATGGGATAAGGGGTTCTTATGCTGACTACAGTGTTTCCTTTCTCCAATACATAACGCTTTTTTTAAACCAAAAAGTTCTATGTTGGTCTCATACGTCCCACAAAACATTCTTCCAATAGCCTTCTGGCTTGTCCACGTGATCTTTAGCAAACTGCAGATGAGCAGCAATGTTTTTTTTGGAGAGCAGTGTCTTTCTTCTTGCAACCCTGCCATGCACACCATTGCTGTTCAGTGTTCTTCTGATGGTGGACTCATGAACATTAACATTAGCCAATGTGAGAGAGGCCTTCAGTTGCTTAGAAGTTACCCTGGGGTCCTTTGTGACCTCGCCAACTATTACACGCCTTGCTCTTGGAGTGATCTTTGTTGGTCGACCACTCCTGGGGAGGGTAACAATGGTCTTGAATTTACTCGATTTGTACACAATCTGTCTGACTGTAGATTGGTGGAGTCTAAACTCTTTAGAGATGGTTTTGTAACCTTTTCTAGCCTGATGAACATCAACAACTCTTATTCTGAGGTCCTCAGAAGTCTCCTTTGTTCGTGCCATGATACACTTCCACAAACGTGTGTTCTTTAAATAAAACAGGGTGCCCACTCACACCTGATTGTCATCCCATTGATTGAAAACACCTGACTCTAATTTCACCTTCAAATTAACTGCTAATCCTAGAGGTTCATTTAGTGCCACTCACTAATATGTCATATTGGATCATTTTCCTCAATAAATAAATGACCAAGAATAATATTTTTGTCTCATTTGTGTAACTGGGTTCTCTTATCAGTACTTTTAGACTTGTGTGAAAACTGGATGATTGTTTTAGGTCATATTTATGCAGAAATGCAGAAAATTTCTAAAGGGTCACAACTTTCAGCACCACTGTATCTGAGCCATTCCCGACTGGGGGCATGTCCATCCCACGGACATTACACGTAGGGATACATTGTTTTCAAGTGCAAAGTGTCATACATATGATGCAATTGCCAAATGTAAGGTAATAGGATTTCAAAAAACTGCCAAAAACTACCCTAGAACACTGAAATTATAGCATGTTAGCTGTCTCTGGTTCTGTAACATACACTATACAATGAATATAAAATGATTCAAATTCGTCCTAATTTTTATGTTCCATTGTGTCACTCCATGATCCCATGCATGCCTTACATTTTTTCTCAATAGAAAATACATATTTCAGTCCATATTTAAACCCCAAGTTTTCCACCAGTCATGTTCCACTAACATGTTCCACAAATATGGAACAGGGCCACAAGCACATGTTCAGTAAGGGAGCTGCATAATCTGGATCTTCTGAAGAGCATGGGAACATTTTTTACTTTAGTCATTCAGTGGAATGACTCCATACACTCCCAAAACCTGCAGTGAACCTAGGGGAAAAAACCCAAACAAAAAAACCCAAAGATATATATATTTTACTCCGCGCTCTGTCGTTGTAACGCATATTCGTTTTAAAAATCACCAGAAATGAGTATCATCAGCAAAAGTTTGTTAGATTGCAAGCTAAACGCTCATCTAAACGTTGCTTTTTTGTCTACTTTGTCAATTTTATGACGTGATCCTTCATAAACAAGTTCTTCGTAATGGCTGTTTATAGCAAAGAGGAGAAATGTTTATGCTGCACATTCTCTGAAATTTAGCGGCTGGGCTACAGGCTACTTGCTCGACTTCTCTCACCCTACATTAAAATGAAACGATTATATAGTAGTCGCCTTTATCCTGTCTTGTTCTGAAACTTTAGAGGCTGCTTGGTTTGGTGTTTGGGGTGTTAATGCCACCTCAGCACATATTTGGCTATTCAGGGAATACTCTTACATTAAGAGTCCGTTGCAACAGATGGAAGTGAGAGAGAATCAGAAATATACAGTAGAAAGCTCAGTATTTTCTCAGGTGAGATCTTTCTGAAAAAATTTCTTTTATAAACATGTACAGACCAGTGTTTTGGGATCCGATACTGAGCGTGATCATCATTCAGCACGATCGTCCAATAGCTGATCAGCTGGCTTAGGAAGGCAGGACGCCGTTCATCATGCGGTCAAAATAGCTGCTATGGCTTTCCAAGGTATAAATGCTTAGAACATTTTTGGGCGTTGAAATATTAATTTCATAACAATGTCGGCCTAAAAGATGCTAGAAGTAAAAAATTCATAGTTTTATTATGTCAAAGCTATTATATCTCAAAATTTTTAACACAGTCAATACGACCATCTCGGTTGTTCTAGAGTTAAAGTCTATGGACGTTTTTATGTCATTTTTTTCAAACAGCAGCTGGATTTGTTTCTGGACTCTTGGTCCCATTCTTCTTGTTATTTAGACTCGGTAGGACTGTGGTAGCCTAGCGATTAAGGTACTGGACTCTGGACCAGAAGGTCCAGGATTCAAATCCCATCTCTGCCAAGCTGCCACTGTTGGGTCCTTGAGCAAGGCCCTTAACCCATAACTGCTTGGATTGTAAGACTGTACCAATAGTAAGTCGCTCTGGATAAGGGCGTCTGCTAAATTATGTAAATCACCTTCAGTGAATCCCTTTTTCAACAAACTGGGACATAACCTCAGTGTCCACTTTGTTTAGGATTCAGTGTTCTGAACAGTAACCGCTGGTGTTTGTTAGTTACACATACGTCCCAACATTTCTTATCTGCAGCTGGATTTGGAAGTTTGGCCTGCCAGATTCTTTATAAACAACTTCTTCACAATAACTGTTTGCAGCAAAGCAGAGAAATGTTTACGTGTCGGACACACGCTATCCATGTTGCACATCTCCTGAAACTGTGCTAGGATACAGGCTGCATGCTTAAGTAGGAGTTCTCAAACAATGTGGAACAGATATCATTACCTGTAACACACATGCCTGCATTAATGGAGACAAATACAAGGGTTTTCCTTTAAATAGCCTTATTTTAATCCTAACATTGGAATTAGGATCTATTATTTGCCTAAATACAATACTTATGTTTGTTGTTTCATTTTAGTTTATAATTTAGTTTGTGTAGCTCATATCGCTACTCATTGTAACTGCTAGTGTTAGCCTTAAAGCAAGCCCAACACAGCTAAAAGTTTTTCATGTTCAGCTAGTTTTGTCATCTTTGCCACAGAGAAAGACAAATTCCATCCTATTGATTTTTATAGCAAAGCAGAGAAATGTTTATCCACATGATATATTCTGTGATACTTAATTCAGCCATTAGCGGATGTGCTAACATACAGACTACGTACTCATGTTTGAGTTTTTGTTCTCATTTTTTGAGTCACTGTTCAGAAACTTTGAGGTAAATAAGGTCATTTTTCAACGCTCTGGTATTATAAAACACATTCCTGTTAAATTGAACTAAAAATGACTTACTTCAGATATTAGTGGCAGAGCTAGCACACAGGCTAACTGATAAAAGTGCTAGTTATAAGAAGAGATGCACCTATTGCAGTTTCCTTGGCTGATTCCAATTTCTGATTTTTTTAACATACGATTCTGATTTTCTTTCTGTCTAAGAATTAGGAATGACAGCATACAGAAACCTTTTTGTTCAACTTCTCTTTTAATGGAATTTCTTCATTGCTAAAGAAAAATAGCAGTGGCTGCTTACATTTACATTTACAGCATTTAGCAGACGCCCTTATCCAGAGCGACTTACAATTGGTACAGTCTTACAATTCAAGCAATTGTGGGTTAAGGGTCTTGCTCAGGGACCCAACAGTGGCAGCTTAGCAGAGGTGGGATTTGAACCCTGGACCTTCTGGTTCATAGTCCAGTACCTTACCCGCTAGGCTACCACAGTCCCAGGCTGCTGGCTTGTGCCTGGCTAGGGCTCTCACTGGCTTTAGCTTTAACCTCTATGCCTTTATTCATTCATTCATTCATTCTCCTATCCGCTTAATCCTTGCTCAGGGTTGCAGGAAAACCGGTGCCTAGCCGGAGTCACTGGGCTCAAGGCAGGAACAATCCTTGTTGCTCAGTACAGAAGACCCGGCTGTGTCCGAAATAAATTTCTACTTCCTCGTTAGTAATGCTCTATATAAAAAGTTGACTAAGTAGCACTCGAAATACATCTGTACTCTAACACTTCCATCTCCATCACCATGCGTCAGAGGCAATCTCATAAACAAGCTGGCGAGTGGCTGAGCCGTGTTTAAAGCTCTTCACACACATTAACTGAACTCTGAATTAAAGCCCTGTGCTGTTCACTGTGCTGACACAGAATCTGTTATATGAGACTGATCACAAAATCCGTCCGATTCTGGTCACCAGCCGATGGATGTTTAGTTTTAAACGCCGTTGGCTAATGAAAATGTTCTCATGCGTAAAATCGAAAAGGTTTGACATATTTGACTTCCATTTATCTCCGTTGTTTTGTCAGAAATGACTTGGAAGACGTGCATTGATGAGATCTAGTGGCCATCTTTATGCTTGCTTGATTAGCCATGACAGCTTTTTTAATCAAGCTGAATCCATCTACTAAAGGGCTCAGGAACATTATTATAGGTTAGATTTTTAAAGTAGTTCAACGTCCATTTGAAATTTAGTTCTGTTTTAGTTTCAAGTTTCTCGATGCTTTTGGTGGAATTACTGAAAGATATCTAGTCCCCAGACATGAATAGTCTAGGGGTGAGCAATATGACGATATTTTATCGTATCGTGATAAATGTTGTTATCGTGATAGACAATACGCTTTTCTGAGCATATCAAGGATATCAGCAGTGCTTAACTGGCTGAAGTGCAGAATATAACTTTACTAAATATAGGGACTGTGGTAGCCTAGTGGTTAAAGTACTGGTCTCTAGACCAGAAGGTCCAGGGTTCAAATCCCACCTCTGCCAAGCTGCCACTGTTGGGTCCTTGAGCAAGGCCCTTAACCCACAATTGCTTGGATTGTAAGACTGTAAGACGATTGTAAGTCGCTCTGGATAAGGGTGTCTGCTAAATGCTGTAAATGTTTAGCAGTTTTTAAGAATCTGTCGCTACTCATCCATTTGATCTGCGATCGCATGTATCGTGAGAAAATGTTTTAAAATATTGTGATATGGTATTTTTACCACATCGCCTACCACTGATTCTGAGTCTGATTTTCATTTTGGTCAGTTTCCCATTTTTAGTTTGTGATTCGTTGCACGTTTTAATTATTTTCTTTTTTAGGTGACTAAGTGGCAAAGGTTCTGAACTTGTAATTGGTGCAAATGTAAATACTTTAGTTTAGATTACTATAACAATGCTCGGGCTGAGGTGATTTATAGCTGACAAAATAAAACAAATTAGACCTTAGGCCTGAGGCGCCATTCCGTAGCCTGGAAATGTACAAGCTGCAGGCAGCAACAGTGAAATCATTCAGGCTAGATCACCCAAACTGGCCTCGATCCAGCACATTTACCACACACACACACACACACAACTGTGTTACTGTACTTGTGAGGTCCTTCCATTGGCTGTAAATTACTGTAACTAAACAATTCTAACTCTACACACTACCTTTACCCATAACCCATTAACCTGTTCCTCAGTTTTAATCCTTACCCCAAACCCCAATCCTATTCCTGATCTCTAAACCCTTACCTTATTCTACAACTCCAATCCAAGCTCCCAAACCTCAAACCATATACCTTAGACAGGTTAAGTCACATTTACCAGCCAAATGTTCTCACAATCCTACATTCAGGTACTGAGGGATTTCGGTCCTCACAAAGACAGTAACACGTGCGTGCGCCTTGTGTGGAGTTCAGCTGGACCATGCAGCTTGTTTTTCAATCAGTGGGTTGTTAAATACTGTTCCGCTCTGAAAAATTACACATGAGAAAGAGATTAGTAGGTAAAAAAAAAACCCAACCCCGGGAAAGATTATGCAGCCTTACCAAAGAACTCAGCCTTGGGCTGGGCGTCCATCTCCTTTTCCAGACGTTCGGTCAGAGCTTCTAATTTTATTTCGGCTGCAGACGGCCCATGCTCTGTCTGCAACTGCAGAGAATGACATGGCACATTGAGATCCAGTGGGGGGCTTTGGGTGTCGCTCTGGACATGAGCAGGGGTTCCCTGTAATTGAGCATTGCACTGCGGCTGATCTTTGTTTTGGTGTGCTTCTGGTTCAGGGCACTGAGGAAGCCCGTTATGGCGTGACACTGCGAAGTCAGGTTTCTGAACCGAAGCAGTGACCTGAGCATGGCTCATGTGTGGAGACAGCTGGTATGACAATGTTTCTCCTCCATGCGCACCTCTGGCTGGTGGTGGGAACCAATCCGGGTTCTCACTGGCGGATGAAACTTGGCATGGCGAGTTATTTCCAGGCTGATTCGATGAAGTGAATCCAGGAATGGAAGATGATGATGATGATGATGATGATGGAGCGATCTTGGGACTGAGAGGAGCAGGAATCTGGGATTGAGTGTACATACTTCCATGATGCACAGGCGAATGGTGAGTGGAATACAAGTTCTCCTGGTGGTCATGGTCGATTCCAAAGGTGAAACCGGCATCATGAGGGCTGGCTGGGTGATGCTTCTGTCCTTCATGCGATGAATACTGGGTGAGACTGGGACCTGACAGGATGGGAGGCTTAGACGCAGCTTCATGTCTGGAGCTACTGATTGGAGGTCTGTCTTTGGTGTAAAACGTGCCCCCGTTTTGCCTCTCAGCCACGTTGTTTCTGGCCATCTCCTCCTGTTGCTTCTGCATATGAATTTTGGTCATCTTCGAGGCGAAAACCCGTCTGGTCTCCTCAAAGTCCGGGTTGTTTCCAGAGTCCCGCTTCACGCGGAACAGTCCGTCTTTGGACGCCTCGTACATGTTCAGGTCTTCAATGAACTTGCTCGCTTCGAGCCCTAAATCTTCGTACTTATCCATGCTTTGTCCTACAAGGTAAACCCGAGCTGAACTTTGTATTCAGGGCGATCCTGGAGCGTTCTGAGTGAAGAGATCAACTCAAAATCCTCACTTTGTCCATGGTCACAACTTACCGCAGCGCAAAGTCTCAAACCAACCGCTACAGAAACATCAAATCCAAATCAATTTAAATCCTCGTTTCAGTAAACAACCGGGAACAGGAGTTCAGAAAGTTGCAATAATCCTCCTGAAGCACGTTTAAGAGAGCTTCGGAGAGCTCCAGCGCTTGGTTCTCGTGCTGAATCCGAACTGAAGCGCGCACACAGGATGCTGTCGCTTTTTCACTTCTCCACACCCCCACAGCCCTCCTTCAAATCACTCTTCCACGTTTCACGAGGCGTTTCACACATACTGTATTTACTCTCTCACCCACTACACCTACTCCACAGCGTTTCCTCTGAAACTAGCTACTCAAATCTGACAGAGGCGCTGAAGCTCTAAGCGACTCCAAACTTTTTATGCTGAATGTCGCCTATAAGACGCGCTGGCTGCCTTTAAAGGTACAGTACGCTGAAAATAGTGGACCGCCAGTTCTGAACAAATAGACCAAACCTCTTCATTTGAGATCTTCAAATTGTTTGAAAAGTACTACCCATTTAAAGCTGTAAAAATGGAGTGACTAATCAAACTTAATTATAATTTCAGAAGTTCCAGCGCCTCGAAGCTCTCCAATGCCACTTCTCCTTTATTTCACCTATATTATTTGATTTTTGGGCATACTAAGCCACCAAATCAAGTCAGGACTGGCTCACAACATAACCTAGGACTATATTTTTAAGTATTTGTATACAAGTGTGCATTTTCTTACTTAATGCTTACTTTTCACTTTCTATACTTTATAATATAGGCTTGATCCAAACGTCATCTTGTTGTACTTATACAATGACAATAAAGACATCTTATCTTATCTTATAAGGCGATGGAATGGTGCGCTGTCTAGGGTTGTTCCTGCCCTGCGCCCTGTGCCGCCGGCTGGACACCAGCTTTCCTGTGATCCTGACCAGGATTAAGCGGATAAAAAAATTAATTAATGAATGAATTAATTAGAAGGTGACTCATTAAGGTCTGCTCATGTTCTGCATTCAAACTATGCTTTGGAAGGGAGAGCTAGTCTAAGGTTAATCAAGTTAAATGGCATAAACTAATCATCTACTGTATAGTATCAACCAAAAATGCTCACTCACCCACATAACTTTATCCGACAAGTCAAATTCAAATGTATTTCTGTAGTGTTTTTACAACAGAGCATTTTCTCAAAGCAGCTTTACAACTATCTAGGCTCAAAGTTCTAATTGAAAACCCTGGGGGACAGTGGCAAGGAAAAACTCCCTGAATGTTAATAAGGAAGAAAATGGACCAGCTCCTGGGCAACCTAGATGATGTATGTAAGAATGAAACCTAGTTATCGAATTAATAACTTTTTAGTAACAAAAATAAAGAGAAGCTAAATATAAAATCTAAAAGAAAGAAAATATTTAAAAATATAACTAATAAAATCATTCATTCATTTTCTTACCTGCTTAATCTTGGCCAGGGTAGCAGGAGAGCCGGTGCCTAGCCGGCGGCACAGGGCACAAAACAGGAACAGCTCTAGATGGGGCACCAATCCATCGTAGTGGTAGCCTAGCGGTTATGGTACTGGACTCTGGACCAGAAGGTCCAGGGTTCAAATCCCCACCTATGCCAAGTTGCCAATGTTGGGTCCTTGAGGGTTAACCCACAACTGCTTGGATTGTAAGACTGTAGTCACTCTGTATAAGGGCTGTAAATATAAATGTAAACTCACACATAGGGCACTTTAGAAACACTAATTAACCTAACACACGTCGGTGGGAGGAAACCAGAGTACCCAGAGTAAACCCACACAGACACGGGGAGAACATGCAAACTTTTATCATTGAACGTTAAACAGAGCTTGCCAAATTAGCAAGAAAATCTTGAAATATTTCAAACATAATTTACATTGAAATGAGGAAATCGTTACAGAGACCCTCACATTTACTAGAAAGGAATGCATGTCTTAATATTTATTTGTTTTAAAAATGATAGCCAGTGCTTGTGTCTGGTTACTATTACCATTCATTTTAAGCAGTTAACTGTTTTATAATGGGGCACACAACTGATCAGGTATAAAACATTTTTGTAACCTTTAAAATGAAATGATCTTATTATTAATACTAACTAAAACAACCAAACAAACAAGAAAAACAACACATGCCTTAAACTTTTTTAAGGTTTTAGGTGTGTGTGTGTGTGTGGAGAACACAGAGTGCAGGCAGAAGCATGCAGCAGATACAACACCAGTCCATCACAGGACCTGCAGGGGTCACTCCTGTGGCACCAGGGATGATCCCCAGACGATCCACCTCTCCCTCAGTCACAAACAATTGTGCCTGCCCAATCCAGTCGGAAGACCCCACAAGAGTCTGTATATTTATTATTTAATTTCTATTTCTTATGAATGAATAACTAAGGGTTTGGGTTTGAAGTCAAATACTTTAAGTAAGTCAAATTAAGGAGGCATGTGTCCAAATGACTGAAATGTGACAGTGTAGGTCAAATGAAGAATCATGGAAGCACATTTTAAAACTAGTGGTTAAAAATCTTCCACACAATTTCTGGCCGGGATATAACACTTACTGAAAATGAAAAAATGAATATAACTTGTTGGTTGAATCCTGTAATGTTTATGCTTTATTTAATTTATGTAGCACAGAGCAGAAACCCCTCACCCCAGTGTCTGAGCTCGTTGTGGTTGCTCGTGAGCCAGCAGTTTGTTTATTTTATCCCAGTATCGATGTGGGAGTCTTGTGAAGGTGACTCTGCAGTAATCTTTATATTGTTCTCCACACGGATGTGGGATAGGTTACAGACTAGTCATGAAGTACTGTGAGTGAGCAAACCAGCTCTACCCGGATCCTTTTTTTTTTTTCCACCCAGCCTGAGAAGTGCCATAAAACTCAAAGCAGCACTGCTTTAAAAGAGAAGCCTAATTACTGTAAACATTGTAGACTAATCTAATTGAGCAGCCAGAGGCAACAGCGGCAAGCAAAAACTCCAGGAGATGGTTAAGGAAGAACAAATGAGAAGAATCAGCTTCATATGGGGAACCAATCCTCATTGGAGTAAGACCACACACCAAGATTGGAGGGACTTTGGCAAAGGAGGAACTTGTTCACAGTTCTTAGAACTGTGCCCCCTTCCTTGTTTGTTCACACCATAAGAATTGAGGATGATTATAGTTCTTAGAATACTGTATAGGGACTATTTTAGCTCATACTTCAAAAGAAGGTTCTTTTCTCAGCACATAGGGATCCTGAGTAACCTAAGTATGCGCTGATTCACACAAGTAGATAAAGAGAACCCAGTTAAACAAATGAGACAAAAATATTATGCTTGGTCATTTATTTATTGAGGAAAATGATCCAATATTACAAATTAGTGAGTGGCAAAAGTATGTGACCCTCTGCTTTCATTAGCTGCTCGCTTCAGGTCCTTCCACAACATTTCCATTAGATTAAGGTCAGGACTTTGACTTTGCCATTCCAAAACATGAACTTTACTCTTCTGTAACCATTCTTTGGTAGAACGGAATTGTGTGCTTAGGGTCGTTGGTCTTGCTGCATGACCCACCTTCTCTTGAGATTCAATTTATGGACAGATGTCCCGACATTTTCCTTTAGAATTCTCTGATATAATTCAAAATTCATTGTTTCATTAATGATGGCAAGCCGTCCTGGCCTAGATGCAGCAAAACAGGCTCAAACCATGATACTACCACCACCATGTTTCACAGATAAGGTTCTTATGCTGGAATGCAGAGTTTTCCTGTTTCCAAACATAACACATTTATTTTAAACCAAAAAGGTCTATTTTGATCTCATCCGTCCACAAAACATTCTTCCAATTCTGTCCATGTGATCTTTAGCAAACTGCAGACGAACAGCAATGTTCTTTTTGGAGAGCAGTGGCTTTCTCCTTGCAACCCTGCCATGCACACCATTGTTGTTCAGTGTTCTTCTGATGGTGGACTCATGAACATTAACATTAGCCAATGTGAGAGAGGCCTTCAGTTGCTTAGAATTTACCCTGGGCTCCTTTGTGACCTCGCCAACTATTACACCCCTTGCCCTTGGAGTAATCTTTGTTGGGCGACCACTCCTGGAGAGGGTAACAGTGGTCTTGAATTTCCTCCATTTGTAAACAATCTGTCTGACTGGGTTTGGTGGAGTCCAAACTCTTTAGAGATGGTTTTGTAACCTTTTCCAGCCTGATGAGCATCAACAACTCTTTTTCTGAGCTCCTCAGAAATCTCCTTTGTTCGTGCCATGATACACTTCCACAAACGTGTGTTGTGAAGAGCAGACTTTGATAGATCCCTGTTCTTTAATAAAACAGGGTGCCCCCTCACACCTGAAAATCTGATGATGTTTTAGGTCATATTTATGCAGAAATATAGGAAAATCTAAAGGGGTTCACAAACTTCATGCACCACTGTACAACACGATTTTTGATTCGTCTAAGTGAAATTCGTGCAGTTTACGTCACTTCATCATCACAAAACAGTTCTTACTGGCAGTGTGGATGAAAACCAAAAAAAAGGCCCTCGAAAAAAAAACATAGTTGTCAGGGTGGTGGGTAGTGAGCCGTGGAGGGTGTGTGGTTGCATTTGGGCCCAGGGTCTGAACAGAATGGCAGCGGTCAGGAATGGATAAATATAGATATACAGGTATGCACCATTTAAAGACTGCATTATGTTCTGCGAAACAGATTGTTGACCGGACGTTACCATAATCACATAGTCTTCTTATGCTACTGTAATGTACAACCCCAAATTGGATGGTAAGGAAAATGCAAAAAAACAAAAACAAAACACCAACAAAAAATAAAATACAATAAAATAAGCAGTGCTCCTTACATGTAGTTTGACTTTAATATTATTTCAGAAAGTATGAATCCAAGATATTTAACATTTTGTCTGATCAACTTCATGTCATTTGTTAATAAACATCCGTTCCTGCATTTCAGGCCTGCAACACATTCCAAAAAAGTTGGGACGAGGACAATATAGAGCTAGTAATAAATAATGATGCTAAAAGCTAAATAATGATGTGATTTCAAATATACGTCATTTAGCAGACACCTTTATCCAGAATGACTTACATTCTCACCTCTGCCAAGCCCCAACAGTGACTGGACCTTTGGGTCCATAGTCCAGTACTTTAACCAGCTACCAGAGTCCATGATTTGGTACAAAAGCAGTATCCATGAAAGTCTTTGCAGAGCAAACATGGCCAGAGGATCTCCAATTGGCTTGTTTTGCATTGTCTTCATGGACCTCCTTGGAAAAGATGTCGTCTTGAAGGCAGCATATGTTGCAGGTGTAATGTAATGTTTTAGGTGGCATTTGTGATCTAACTCTGTATTGTAGTGCTTGATAAAGGTTTGATAAAGTAATCCCTTGCCCATGTGGTTCTCTTGATGGATGACGGTTCTTGATGCAGTGCTGTCTGAGGGATCAGAGATCACAGGAGTTCAGTTTAGGCTTGTACCCTTTGCCCTTTACCACTGAAATTCCTGCAGATTCCCTGAATCATTGTTTTGAAACATTTCAATCATTCTCTCAGGCATTTGTTGACAAACTGGAGATCCTCTACCCATCTGTGCTCCTCAAAGATTCAACCTGTCGTGGATACTGCTTTTGTACCAAATCATGATGATCACATCATTACTAGCCCTAAATTGTCCCCGTCCCAACTTGTGGAATGTGTTGCAGGCCTGAAATGCAGGAATTGATGTTTATCATCAAAAGAAATGAAGTTGGCCAGAAAAAACATGAAATAGCTTGGGTTCATACTGTCTGCAATGAAATAAAAATCTAAGTAAATGTAAGGAACACTGTGAGTTTCTTTTATTTGCATTTTCCTTATCGTCCCAACTTTTCTGATTTGGGATTGTAGAAAATATGTGAGTAATGAATGAAATCCGAATTCCAAAGGGTTCACATATTTTTTTTGAATTGGTTTTGTGGCAGTGAGAATAAAGCTCCATTCAGAGCCGGCACAAAAGAGAAAGGTACATGAACAAAGCTTTGTAGAAACACAAACAGGCCAGTGATGTGTGAAAAGGAGAGCCAGGTGGCAGCGAAAAAGTTTTGGCCCTCCTCCCCATGCCCCCTTTATCACCCCGACCCTGTGTGAGAAAACACACCACTCCAGCTGCCAGCCACACATTCCAACACTGTCTGCTGAGGGAAGGAGAGGAACGCATCTGCAAAACACACACACACGACCTATGTTAACTATACATAAACCTGGACCGGCTTTTATTCACACCGGCCCACTCTCAGTTCTATTAAAATAATCACTTTGAACTGCAGCCTACGTAACATGTGCTGTGTACTTATTCTGGGTCGTGTGGTCAGGCCAATATTTATAGATGTGTATTTTAAGGACGTTTGTACGCCATTCTGTCACCCAGCCTTGTTTATTTCCTCTCAGCGCTCTCAGTTGTGCTGAAGTACATCATCAGGTCGAATGGATGTTGTGAAACAGGTAAATGGCTCAAGAGGGTTCCGAGTCAAACTGTCAAACATTTATACACACATCTACACAAGTCTGACTACAGGGAGCAAATTTTAATATTAAGTTTGAGAAATCTAACAGTCAGTGTGTTTCCATGCACTTAATAATCCGATTTCTGCAGTTATCTCATCATTCATGTGGTCATGTACACAGCATACTCTCTCCTTGAAATCAAATTAAGGTAATTTTTGAGAACTTCTTAATTCTTTTTTTTTATTCAAGAATTGCATTTAAGAATATTGTTATGAACTTCTTAATGTTTGTCTTAAGAACCTCCAGTGTCCCTGGTTCGATTTTGACCCCAGACTGTGTGGAGATTGCACATCCTCCCTGTGTCCACATGGGTTTACTCTCGGTTCCTCCCACAGTCCAAAGACCTGCATTATGTTAACTAATTATGCTAAACTGGCCCAATCTTAGTATGTTCTGTTCTGTTCTGTTCTGTTCTGAACAGCCATTGATGCTGAAAGCGACGTTAAATAAACAAACAAACAAACAATAAGAAGAGAAGGTTTTTATGTCAGAAAGCTTTCATGAATCCGGACCCAGATGGACTGCGCTTAGTAACTGCGACTTCTAATGGAACAAGTTAAAAAGTCAAAGCGCAAAACGTTTCAAAAGGACTCGGGTTGAATTGGCTAATAATTTCAAACCTGCTGCTTGCGCAACAGCTCAATGACTGTTTTTCAACCAGCCTTTGGTCAGCTGAGTTCCTGTTTGGGAGCGTTGTAATAATCCAATCAGCAGTTCTTTTTTGGAGAGCGCACAGTCATCACATTGCAGCAAAGCTCCATGTCCTTCTCCCCCCTCTTCCTGCTGGGTCCACCGTGCCAAACGGGACACAGGCATCACTCTCGAGTTTCCTGACTTGATCCAGCGCCAAACAGAGATTTACTCACCTTCTGGACTAGACCAACAACAACAAAGCCTGAGTAATGACATTAAATCCCTTTTTTGGTCTCTGGGCCTTGTGAGGGGGGCTCTAGAACTGGACAGTAGGACCATTGTTACTTGATGTAGCCAGACGTCAATGTGAAACCGCACTTAACTCATTATAGCAATCAGATCTCCAGGCTGTCTAAATATGGCATTGGTGATGTGACTCAGATTTAATACTGATAAAATAACCATGTGGCCCCCTTAATCCTCGTACCACGACTTGGCTATGACCAACTGCTAAAATTACTTGCGGTACAGTGGAACCTGAGAACTTGAACTGGGAACTTCACTTGATCAATTCGGACATCGAACTGTCTGTTCGTACTTTTTTTGCCCCCAAATTTGAAACAAAAATTCCAACTTCAAACATGGACACCCTAAATAAAGCACTCAATGGTGCGATCTTCCATAGACAATGCTCTGTGGCAGTAGTGCACCAGTAAGGTATGCCAGTCGCCATAAAACACAAAAGAAGAACTACTTAGAATTCAAGTTCTCTCGGTGGTGACCTAGCAAACATATTTACCACAGTTTTACAGACAGCTCCAGCGTGATTGGCACTCTTTTATATATTGTTGCTGTTAAGGCATATAAGGCAACTGTACTTATGGGCTGTGTCCAAAGCTGTGCCCTAAGCCCGATTCCCAACATTCTCCATACAATATACAGCACAGAGTGCATTTACATGCACGTAATAATCCGATAACTGCACAAAATCATATTTAGTCAGTAATCAGATCATGAGGAACCTTTGGGTTTACATAACTCGGGTAATAATCGGATTTGTACTTTGCAACCAGGTAATAATCTCACAGAAGGATGATATGTAAACTTTTATTATTAAATAACAAAATTCTTCTTTTCCTCAAGCATCTACTGAGTGAGTGTTTGGCAGCCATATCGCGGATGCTGGATTTAATTCCAGGGTTGCCAGATCTATGGAAAACAAGCCCAAAACAGCGAAGTTTCTTAGAATAAGTGCATCTGGCAACCAGCTCTGCACGCATGCGCAGAGAGAAAGCCAATTGAAATCGAAGTATGGGAATACATGCAATGAGAAATCTGATTACTGAGCTCAAATCCAGCTCTCTTTATCGTTTTCCAAAGTAGGCTATTTTTCACTTCACAGCTAACAATATATGAGACACGTTTTGAATTTGTATTTATCGTTATGTAGTTGAATCTGCTCAGAGGACAGCAAAATGGAGGAGAAACACCAAAACAAGTGTTAAACTTAGATAAAATTTAAATTTAAATACTTACCTGGTCATAATTTCAGCCCAAGACAAGTGTTAGGCTATCATAAGGTTAAGAAAACATTTAAGTGAAAGTTTTCCAGAATACGACTTGCTCTTAGAATTATTCTACAGAGTTAAAAAAAATAAGAGAATTCTTAAGAATTAGTTGAAGAAAAACACATTTTCATAACTTTTTTTCTTAAGAATGAATTAAGGCTCATTTAAGAAGCCTATCTTTAAGACACTTTTGCAGTTTTAACCTTGGTCAGGGTTGCGGGGGCACTCGCACCTGTCCCTGGAGAACACAGGATGCAGACGTAAGCGTGGTTTGGACGGGATGCCAGACCGTCCCAGGGCTTAGCGGGGGTTGTTGTTGCAGCAGATTCCCCTCCCTCAGACACAGCCAATCACGCCTGTGAAGGAACCACTAGGTCTGACATTTACATTTATGTCATTTAGCAGACGCCCTTATCTTCAGCGACGTGATGCGGTCTTGTAATCCAAGTAGTTGTGGGTTAAGGATCTTGCTCAATTACCCAACAGTGGAAGCCTGGCAGAAGTGGATTTTGAACCCTGAACCTTCTGGTCCATAGTCCAGTACCATAACCGCTAACACGGTCTTGAACTCAGGTCTCCAAAGAGGCAGGCCAGCAGGTAGCGCCTCCATCCTTTAAATATATATAGTCAGGCTTTTTTTTACCTTTAGTCATTTAGCAGAACGACTCACACCTAATACAATCTTACAATCCCGGGACTGTGGTAGCCTAGTGGTTAAGGTATAGGACTATGGACCAGAAGGTCTGGAAATGCCACCTCAGCCAAGCTGCCACTGTTGGGTTCTTGAGCAATTGCTTGGATTGTAAGACTGTAGCAATTGTAAGTCACTCTGGATAAGAGTGTCTGCTAAATGACATAAATGTAAATGTACAATCCAAGCAATGGAGGGTTAAGGGCATTACTCAAGAAACCAAAAGAGGCAGCTTGGGAGAAGTGGGATTCAACACTGGACCTTCTGGTCCAGACTACCTTAACTGCTATGCTACCACATTCCAACCTTAACCTTTAGGACTGAACTTTCTAATGCTGTGACTTATATTATGGTAGATAAACAAAGAGCTCAACCGGGATCCACCTCTGAAGAACACACGACCATCACTCATCACTCACTGCCTAGTTTCGTTGTTGCTGATACATTATTTATTATTCAAACACAAAACATTTTGTCATCTAGTGATTAAAAAACATTTGATTCTTGTTCAGACAGGAAGGGGTTAACTGTAGTTATATACAGTGTGCTTTTAGAAACCTTTCTAGCTTTCAGCAAATGTATCTCTTTCTGCCTGGGGTCTGTTCTCAAAGGTATCAGCGTTTCTTTGAAAGGACATACAGGACATTAAGTGTAGACTCCCAAATATAACTTACAGATCCAGCGAGGACAGAATGAGTCACCTTGGGGGTCACAGGCTCTAGTGACAAGCTCCAGCAGGAATCTAGCTGTGTGTGGGTACAGCAGCCTCCCAATCTCTCCGGTGCCGTGTAGGAGGCTTGTCTGTTAGGGATTAGCAGCTCTATTAGAAGTGGGTGCAAAAATACCCTGCAAAATAAGTGCCAGAACCTCTTTGGGTTACTAGGGGAATAAAAATATTGACTGGGTGGAAATTTCATCAACAAACCATATCAGTAACTTCACCTTTCATTCAATTTTGATCATAGCTGATCCACTTTAGGTGGATAAAACCTGTAAAAAACACTTCAAGTTTCATAGAAATAAAGTCAGGTAGCATCATGGTCCACCTGCTGTTCTCCCAGTGCAACTCTTCAACTCAGTATACTTTGTGACCATGGACTGAGAATCCAGACGCAAGTTCATTCCTCCACCAGGAAGTTGATGAGAGCAGTCCTGGGAGAGAGGAAGGCTTTCTTGATGGCGTGACCAGCGAGGAGACTCGCACCCAGTGGACTGGCCAGCACCAGTTCTCGCACCTTCTCGGCATCCTGAGCCACCTGGCGAGGCACCGTAACACTCCCACATGCCTTGTTGTTAATCTGGAAGAGAGAAGATCAGACATGTATGGCTCTGCTAGTCCACCACCACGGCATAGAGAGGTCAGGCATCACACAGGCCTTGTGTGAAAGAGGGGAGGTTGGACAGCCCTGCGTCCAGGCCCTCATCCAGGACAATTTACAACTGGTACACTTGACGAGGTACAACCCCGAATCAGAAATAGTTAATAATCCAATCATAGTCGGATGTCTGCATTTATCCGATTATTCAAGCGGTCATGTATACAGCATGCTCCAATCTAAAAATCAGATTAAGAAAGTCGATAAAGAGAGCTGGATTTTACTCCGGTAATTGGATTACTCATAGCATGTACACCAGTAACCCGATTATAATCGATGTTTTCAGACTGCACATGTGCATGAGCCTTCCATCCCAGTTGCCAGGTCTGCGTATTCTTAAGACTTCGGTTAATTTTGCCTCTTTTCCCATTGACGTTAGCGTTCTTTTTCCCCCTTGCTGGATCTGGAAACCCAATTAAACTCAGTAAAAAGGAATTAAAGGCAGTGAAACGGCTGTCGAACACTTTGGGGAGACTCTGAAATACAGTATATACGCAAGAAAATGAAGAAATTGATTATTTCATATTAAAGTTTGAAGTTTATGTCACATATTTCTATGAGATTATTGGCTGAATTTAATTTGAAAGTTGAATCCGATTATAGATCGGATTACTGTCAAAATATGATTTTATGCAGTTATCGGATTATTAAGTGCATGTAATCGCACTCACTGTGTAAAGGAAATGCCTTCCTTATGAGGTAAAAGGACTGTTTGGTGCAAAAGTGGCTATTTTCTTGTTGCATCATCCAAATTAAAATCACACTTAAGGTGATGGATGCAAAATTTCCTGATTCCATTTGAGTTAACCTAATCCATTAATCACTCCCTCCACCATGCTTTACAGATAAGGTTTGGTTGTTGGTCTGCAGTGCTCTTCATCTCAGAACATAGCTTCATGCACTTCTGCTAATGGTTTATCCACGTCTCCAAATATGTCTTCGATAAATATCAGACCAAAGTTATGCTTACATTTAGAGCATTTGGCATCCTCCATTATCCTACAACTGAGAAACTGAAAAATGATACAACTTATTTGCTTTTTTGGGATCAGATAACACAGAGAAACATGATTTTTTAAGGTTATTCTGGCTACTGCGCATGCGCATCCCGCCATTACAAAGGGGCCAAGACTTGCACCGCCCCATTACACATTTACTAATATGCCGATTGATTCTTTCTAATGACAGGGCGGGGCTTCTGTACTACAGTCCCATTCATATTTTAACCAGCGACCAGTTCCCTCCTTATATAACGTCACTGATAACAGACAGGGGCTGTACATCATCTGATGTTGCAAGTAGGATTAGAGTGACACCTACTGATGGTCTGAAACATGGTGCCTTAATGGGGCAGGATTTCATTGTCACAATACATTTGTCACAGTTTAAGGTTGATGGCTTTTCAAGATAAAATGCATGGAAGGAAATCCGTCCTGCCGTCACAGGTGGTGACAGATGGGAATGGTGAGATAATAAAGTTAGACTGTATCTGCCCAGTCAGGCAACAGATCTAAACCCCACAGAGAAAACCACCATTTGTGAAAACCAGTCGGAGATGAATGGAACAGCATTGGTGCGGCATACTGCAACAGATATTCAGACAGCTCGTCCAAACGACTGCGTCTTCTAAAGAAAAGCTATCCCATTCTAAAATCTACACCAAACCTGGATGGTACATGTCATTCTGTGGAACTCCACCATTTATTTCAACTGTACTCATCCAAGTAAAAGAGTTACTAGAAAACACTGTGATGAATCATGTTTGCCCAGGAGTTTACATATCCACTGTGTGTGAGCAGCTTGGTCAGACCACTTTGGGCGAGATCAAATCTTGCCATAATGGTGATTCAGTTCCAGATGCCACCCTGCACCGTGGGAGCAACTCAGCTGTTTCTAAACTTGCCCAACTAAACAGGGGATTCCCAAAACGCCAGTGTGCACACCCAGAAGCTCCCGGTGCCAGCACATCTCATTCAGCAAGGTTAAATAGGGCAAAGGCCGGGAGTGGGGATCGCCTCAACATGTGTAACAAACAGAGTTAGAACACGTGGCTAGAGAAAGGACAGGAGGCGTCTGCTGAACCACAGCCCATAATTAAGACTCTAGAGAGGCTTTTGTGTTTGAAGTCAATACAGTGAAAGTAGGAGTTAGGGCACCGATTCACCTAATGGAGAGAGGAGATGACAGGCAGGTGAACTTCCTGTGTCGTCCATCTCAACCCCTCCACAGAGCCACAGTGCATAAGAGCCGATGCTAAAGTTGGTTTTTAACATCTGAAAGCTTATTTAATACTTTCTAAAGACTATCATATGTTATGAGTGACATCACATCTCAAAAAAGCATTTGATCTTATACATGCAAGTTTTTCAGCTGGAATCACTGAACTACACACACACACACACACACACACACACACACACACACACACACACACACACACACACACACACACCACAACGACGACACACACACAGGCGAACACACACACACAGGCGCCACACAGGCGAAACACACACACACACACGGGCGGAACACACGGGAGAACGCGCACGTCGCGCCCGCAAGCCCGCACGCCCGCACACACACACGCGGGAACGCGCGCGCGCTCCCGAGCGGCGCGCGCGCACAACAACACACCTAGATCCCCCCCCGACCAGCCCACACACCACACACACC
This sequence comes from Ancistrus triradiatus, assembly GCA_025084515.1. Lineage (NCBI taxonomy): Eukaryota > Metazoa > Chordata > Actinopteri > Siluriformes > Loricariidae > Ancistrus > Ancistrus triradiatus. The sequence continues at coordinate 295,033 of JAJAGP010000332.1, read as the reverse complement.
CACACCACACACACCACACACACACACACACACACACATGTCCCCGTCAATTTAATTTCACCAAACAAAATTCCAGCCTTGATGGATTTCACCAAGCGTCCACAATTTTTATGTTTAGGCTTGTTTAGTGGACCGTACACACACAGCTAACCCACACATGCTCTCCACAAACTGTCTTAACACACACACACCCACACACACTGGTCTAACACACGCTTGCTCACACAACCACTGTATAACACACACTCGCTCACAAAACTAACAACACACTGTATAACACACGCTTGCTCTCACCACACACACACACACACACACACACACTGTTAACACAACGACTGCTCACACACACACGTATAACACGATTGTCAACACATGTATAACATGCTCACTCACACCACACACACCACACACACACTGTATAACCCGCTCACTCACCACAACACGTATAACACACCTTGCTCACACACAGTATAAACTGCTCACTACCACACACACACACTGTATAACATGCTCACTCACACACACCACACCACACACACACACACTGTATAACACGCTCACTCACACACACACTGTATAACACGCTTGCTCACACAACACTGTATAAACATGCTCACTCACACACACACACACACACACACACCACACACACACACACACCCACACACTGTATAACACGCTCACTCACACACACACTGTATAACACACGCTTGCTCACACACACTGTTCAACATGCTCACTCACACCACACACACACACACACACAAAACACACACTGTATAAACACGCTCATCACACACACACGCTGTATAACAAACGCTTGCTCACACACACACTGTATAAACACGCTCACTCACACACACACAACACACACACAATGTATAACACACGCTTGCTCACACACACTGTATAACACGCTCACACACACACCACACCACACCACGGTATAACACCCCACGCTCGCTCACACACACTGTATAACACGCTCGCTCCACCACACACCAACACACACCTGTATAACACACGCTTGCTCACACACACTGTATAACACGCTCACTCACACACACACACACACACACACTGTAGAACACGCTCGCTCACACACACACACACACACTGTATAACACACGCTTGCTCAACACACACACTGTATTACACGCTCACTCACACACACTGTATAACACGACTCACTCACACCACACACACACACACACACACACACACACACTGTATAACACACGCTTGCTCACCACACACTGTATAACACGCTCACACACACACACACACACACACACACAATGTGATAACACAACGCTCGCTCACACACACTGTCATAACACGCTCGCTCACACACACACACAAACACTGTATAACACACGCTTGCTCACACACACTGTAAACACGCTCACTCACACACACACACACACACACACACTGTATAACACGCTCGCTCACACACACACACACACTGTATACACACGCTGCTCACACACACTGTATAACACCAACACTCACACACCACTGTATAACACCGCTCACTCAACACCACACACACCCACACACACACACACACCACAATACTGTATAATCACACCGCTTGCTCACACACCACGTAAAACACGCTCCTCACCCACACACCACACACACACACACACACACACACTGTATAAACACACGCTGCTCACACACCTGTAATAATGTATAACACGCTCGCTCGACACCACACGTATAAACACGCTCGCTCACACACACACACACACACACACACACACACACACACACACACTGTATAACACACGCTTGCCTCACACACACTGTATAACCGCTCGCTCAACACACACACACACACACACAGTATAACCCACGCTCGCTCGCGTCACACACAACACACACACCCACCCACCACACCACAGTATAAACACCGCACGCTCGCTCATGAACACCCACACAAAGTCCCGCTGTATAACACACGCTCGCTCACGTTCACACACACACAGTCTAACACACACAGTCTAACACAATGTCACACACACTGTATAACACACAACCGCACGCCTCGCTCTCAAACACCACACACCCCACACACACACACATTGTATAACACAGTCTAACAATTGTCTCACACACCACACACACTGTATAAACACGCTCGCTCCACACACACACACACACACACACACACCCCACACACACAACCACACACCCACACACACACACAGTATAACCACACGCTCGCTCGCACACACACTGTATACACACACACTGTATAACACGTTCACTCACACACACACACAGTATAACACACGCTCGCTCGTTCGCACACACACTGTATAACACTCGCACGCTCACACACACACACAGTCTAGCTCACATGCTCTCTCACACACAGTCTAACAATGTCACACACACTGTCTAACACACACACACAGGTTCTCTTTCGCACTGACACACTACAGGGGCACCTAACACATGTCTTTGGAAGGTGTGAGAAAACCGGAGTCCCCTGAGCAAACCACTTCAGTATGCCACTTGATCAACTGCTGGTTAACGCAAATACCTAATAAGCCAATCACCTGACAGCCGCACAATGCATTTAGGTATGTAGAAGTGGTCACGTTGACCTGCTCAAATTCAAACTGAGCTCCAACATGGGGAAGAAATGTGATTTAAGTTGCTTTGAACGTGGCATGATTCTGATCTACTGGGATTTTCATGCACAAACATCTCTAGGGTGCATGATGCGATCATGACAATATGGGCCAAAATCTCTGAGGAATGTTTCCAGCACCTTGTTGAATCTATGCCACAAAGAATTAAGGCAGCTCTGGAGCCAAAAGGGGGTCCAACCCGGTACTAGCACATCTAGTTAAAATGCAGGTCTATCCTATAGCTGATTGCACTGGGATGTTTGTGGTAGAGCATTACGTCACAGCTCAGAGCAGGGATACGTCTGGCTTACTTTATGCTTTCCTACTGGCTGACGTAGGGTTATATTAAGTGCATCAACATGAAAACATCTTATCAGACCCGTTTCTTCTGTAGTACAGCCCAATTTTTTTTAACAATAATGCAATCTGAAGTTTCTTAGTCAGGAAACAGACCAGAGATCAGGATAGGAATGTGGACAGGATGTATGATGTGTGGCTGTTTTTCCTCCAAAAACCCTGGGAACTGTATTAGAATACATGACATCATGAACTCCATGCTGTACCAGGAGATTTGAAAGGACAATCTGCCTGCATCTGCCAAGAAGCTACAACTGGCTCTTCCAGCAGCATGATGATCCAAAACATTCCCACAGAAACGGTTTGGTGAGCACAGAAACTTTGACATGATCCTGCCAGATCTGTGACATAAAACCCCAATGAAAACCTGTGGGGGGAGAGAATGGGGAATCCATAAAAGTGTAAATACAAGTCCCCTGGACCAGGATGGGAATCTAATAAAAAATATTTAAAATTTTAAAATTCAAGTGATATGTAGTACGATACTCTGCTGCACTCTTCCGTGCCAAAAGAGGAAATCAGGAATGTGTGATGCAAGGAGTCACTTAGTGAGAGTGATGAGCGCTGGGAAATGTAGTGAGGAAAAGCCACGGTAGTGAATATTTGTTTGTTTTTCAATTTGCTTTCAGTATCTGCCGTGACCCTCCTGTTCAGCAATAACTGCAGCTAAACGTAGCTGTTGATCAGTCCTGCACACCGGCTTGGAGGAATTTTAGCCCACTCCTCCGTACAGAACAGCTTCAGCTCTGGGATGTTGGTGGGTTTCCTCACATTAGCTGCTCGCTTCAGGTCCTTCCACAACATTTCCATTGGATTAAGGTCAGGACTTGGAGTTGGGCCATTCCAAAACATGAACTTTATTCTTCTTTAACCATTCTTTGGTAGAACGGCTTGTGTGCTTAGGGTCGTTCCGTCTTGCTGCTTCTTATTTCTCACCCTACATTGTGCCTCTGTTGAGATTCAGTTCAGTTATGGACAGATGTCCTGACATTTTCCTTTGGAATTCTCTGATATCATTCAGAATTCATTGTTCCATCAGTGATGGCAAGCCGTCCTGCCCAGATGCAGCAAAACAGGCTCAAACCATGATCCTACCACCACCATGTTTCACAGATGGGATAAGGTCTTATGCAGGAATGCAGTGTTTTTATCCTTTCTCCAAACATAATGCTTTTCTTTTAAACCAAAAAAGTTCTATTTTTGGTCTCATCCGTCCACAAAAACATTCTTCCAACAGCCTTCTGGCTCGTCCACGTGATCTTTAGCAAACTGCAAGACAAGCAATTTCTTTTTGGAGAGCAGTGGCTTTCTCCTTGCAACCCTGCCAGTGCACACCATTGTTGTTCAGTGTTTTTCTGATGGTGGAGACTCATGAACATTAAACATTATGAGAGAGGCCTTCAGTTACCCGGGGGTCTCTTTGTGGACCTCGCCAACTATTACACACCTTGCTCTTGGAGTGATCTTTGTGGTCGACCACTCCTGGGGAGGGTAGCCTTGAATTCCTTCCTCCATTTGTACACCAATCGTGTCTGACTGTGGAGGGTGGAGTCCAAACTCTTTAGAGAGTGGTTTTTGTAACCTTTTCCCAGCCTTGATGAGCATCAACAACTCTTTTCTTCTGGGCTCCTCAGAAGAAATCTCCTTTGTTCGTGCCATGATACACTTCCACAAACATGTGTTGGTGAAGAGCAGACTTTGATAGATCCCTGTCTTTAAATAAAACAGGGTGCCCACTCACACCTGATTGTCATCCCATTGATTGAAAACACCTGACTCTAATTTCACCTTCAAATGAACTGCTAATCCTAGAGGTTCACATACTTTTTCCACTCATTAATATGTAATATTGGATCACTTTCCTCAATGTATAAATGACCAAGTATTTAGTGTGACGTTCCCTTACACTTGAGTAACAGCAACATGGCAGCTTCATCAGGATGACAAGTACAGTCCAAAGAAGCTTGGTCAGGTCTTGGAATGGTGTGGTGAAACCACTTTTTTGGAAGGGGAACAGGGTAACAAGGCTATAGATGAGCTAAAACTCACAAAGTTTGGGAAGAAGATCAGTGGAAGAGTGTTATGGATTGATGAATCCAAATTTGAAATTTTTAGGTTGTCGACAATATGTCATAAAGTATATGGTCATTATACCATTTGCTTAAATAACAAATATAATGGTGGCCTAAGACATTTGCACAGTACTATACAGGAAAAGATTCAACGCAAATTCTTCCCTCTGAAAAAAATCCCTAAAATAACAAATTGTGAGAAAAGAAATTCAGGAAAGCATTCTACGAAAGGGTTGTCCTAAATGACTTTTGAGTAAATAGGCTTTCCACCCTTTTCTTAGTTAAGCAAAACATGAAATTACTGTGTGTATGTTAATTATATGATAGAGTAGATGTTGCCAAAAATGTTCTTTAAAGTAAACTGTGAGATGGCACCAGGGTGATAAGGTTCTGAAATTTGTTTATCTGACTGATAACAACCTTCCACAGGATCAGCCTAACACAATTTGTCTTCATATACACACACAGGCTGTCCAGCCATCAAAGTGAATCAAAAGATCAGGAATTTCACCCAACCATCCACTCAGATTAATTCCAGACACGCAGCAGTGACGTGGAGACTCATTAGGAGAATCATTTCCTGCATTCCAGCAATCTCTGGAGTATCACACACTATAGAGCTGGGGTGATTTATCTGTCATACAGAGAGGCCTGGAGATCACATCCGTTACTTCCTAAAATGTCTTACAGAACAGTCCAGGACAGGAAATAGATGTTCAAAAGTTTCAAAAACATCATAAAATTACAGGTAAGGACTATACGTTCTGTGAACCAGGTTGTGGACCGGACATTAACATAGTCACTATCATGTTTTGCTACTGTAATGTAAATATAAAAAGTATTTTCACAAGAAAACTGCATGCATACAGTGGTGTGAAAAAGTGTTTGCCCCCTTCCTGATTTCCTATTTTTTCGCATATTTGTCACACTTAAGTGTTTCGGAACATCAAACCAATTTAAATATTGGTCTAAGACATCACAAGTAAATACAAAATGCAGTTTTCAAATGAAAGTGGTTATTATTAAGGGAGAAAAAAAATCCAAACTTACATGGCCCTGTGTGAAAAAGTGATTGCCCCCCCCCTTGTTAAAACATAACTATGGTTTATCACACCTGAGTTCACTGTCTCTAGCCACACCCAGGCCTGATTATTGCCACACCTGTTCTCAATCAGGACATCACTTAAATAGGACCTGCCTGACAAAGTGAAGTACAAAAAAAAAGATCCTTAATAGCTACATGCCGAGACTCCATCGAACCACAGTGAGAGCCATTATCCACAAATGGCGAAGACATGGAACAGTGGTGAACCTTCCCAGGAGTGGCCGGCCGACCAAAATGACCCCAAGAGCACAGCGAAGTTCACAAAAGACCCCACAACAACATCCAAAGAACTGCAGGCCTCACTTGGCTCAGTTAAGGTCAGTGTCCATGCCTCCACCATAAGAAAGAGACTGGGCAAAAATGGCCTGCATGACAGAGTTCCAAGACGAAAACCACTGCTGAGCAAAAAAAACATTAAAGCTTGTCTCAATTTTTCCCGAACACATCTTGATGATCCCCAAGACTTCTGAGAAAACATTCTGTGTGACTGACGAGACAAAAGTTGAACTCTGGAAGGTGTGTGTCCCATTACATCGGGTTGTAAAAGTAACACAGCATTTCAGAAAAAGAACATTATAGCAGCAGTAACATATGGTGGTGGTAGTGGTGATGGTCTGGGCTTGCTTTGCTGCTTCAGGACCATGCGAAGTACTTGCTGCTGATTAAATGGAAATATGAATTCTGCTGTTCTACCAAAAAACCCCTGAAGGAGAGAATGTCCGGCCATCTGTTCGGACCTCAAGCTGAAACGAACTTGGGTCTGCAGCAGGACAATGATCCAAAACACACCAGCAAGTCCAGCTCTGAATGGCTGAAGAAAAACAAAATGAAGACTTTGGAGTGGCCTAGTCAGTCCTGACCTGAATCCTACTGAGATGCTGTGGCATGAGCTTAAAAAGGCCGTTCATGCTGGAAAACCCTCCAGTGTGGCTGAATTACAACAATTCTGCAAAGATGAGTGGCCAAAATCCCTCCACAACGCTGTAACAGACTCATTGCAAGTTATGGCAAACGCTTGGTTGCAGTTGTTTGTGGCCCAACCAGTTATTAGGTTTAGGGGGCAATCACTTTTTCACACAGGGCCATGTAGGTTTGGATTTTCTTCTCCCTTAATAATAAACACCTTCATTTAAAAACTGCATTTTGTGTTTACTTGTGTTGTCTTTAACTAATATTTAAATTGGTTTGATGTTCCGAAACACTGAAGTGTGACAAACATGCAAAAAAATAGGAAATCAGGAAGGGGGCAAACACTTTTTCACACCACCGTATGTAAATGAGTGGAAGTCTAAACTGTTAGACTGTCTAAATGCTAAACCTTTTGCAATTCATGGAAATTCACAATAATTATACAAATACAATAATGTACTATTACAACCCCGTGTAGGGGAAAGCCGTAACACTTAAGAGGATGGAGCTGACATTTTTGTTTGATCAAAGCCAAAAATGCATTGACAGACAGTATTACGAACAACATGGAAGATCAGCCAGATGAAAGAGAGACTCAACAAGTGAATGTGTTTATATAGTTATAGGTTAGAGAGAATACTGTACACATGTAATGGGGGAGACAAACAAAGGAGTACTACTTACAACAGGACAGGCATATACACTTATGATCGTCATTTACAGTTTGTTACAAATAAGCAGAAGAAAGTCATACACTCGAATATGAATAACTCAACACGTCACCCGAGATCAACAGTACCTGGTCCAAGTGTGAGCTAATGAGCTCAACTGGTAAGGTAGGTAGTTATTTACACACACACACACACACACCAGGGTTGCCAGATCCCACGAGAGAAACAAGCCCAAAAGATGCAAATAAGCTAAAAAAAACAAAAACAAAACAACCACCAATCAAAAAATACAGACAAATAAAATAGTACAATGTGACAGCATGACCACTGATGGCAAATGGAAAAAAAATAATAATAATAATGTGTATTTTCCTTTTAACTTCAAAGGCTGAACAAAAGCAGCTTGTGGTAGTATTAGAGAGAGTGACAGGATCAGGGAGCAAGCCCAAAAAAAGCAGCTAGACTTTAGAAACAAGCCCCAAAACTTCAACCCACAGCTACCAATATAAAGTATGTAAGCAACTGTACAGTAAAATAAGACTGGCTCTGTACCGGGCCCAACATCTAATGTTAAAAGACAGATTTTCATTTCCGCTTAGAATTTATTACAACTTTTAAGACTCTGTTGTTAAGATGAAAGGTCGTTGATTGGATGCTTGTTAAATGGCGCATGTCTGTATTATGCCTTGGAAAGAACTAATACTTTTAAGATAAGTTGCAGTTTGGGCAGGACGAGCCCTACAAACCCTCAGGTTGAACAAGAGGATGTGGTTTTGAGCAGAAGAAACCTCAAATTAGGCAAGAAGCTATAGTTTTGGCAAAGGAAACCCAAAGTTGGGTGCTCGAAATCAGACAAGAGGCCACAGTTTGGGCAGAAGGTGGCTCAGTTTGACCAATAAGCTGTGGTTTGGGCAGAAGAAGCCCTAGGTTGAGTGGCAGAAACCTCAGGTTAGATGAGAAGTGAAAGTTTGGCCAAGCAAACTATGCTGAGACATTAACTGGATCAGAGTTGGAGATAATATATTGAAAATTACATGATCAAATGTCACCAAAGAATGTTCCATTTGCCTCAGTTACAGCTTTGAAGACATTATTTTCAGATGAAATGTCAAGCCCCACAATGTAGACCTTCCCAAAGACTGTCCTGGCTTCTAGGACAGTTTTACCTTCCTGTACCTTAACACTGAATTTCATGCCACAAGTAATCAATAGTGATCTGTTATTTTCTAAAGTGTTCACAAACTTACAAGCACCACTGTAAACACTTTTAAAACATTTAAAACTGATTATACCCTGAGCTGTGTGCTAGAACCCGACCAAGTCCCATGATAATATAAAGCTCTATTGTAGTGTAGTGTAGACCAGAGTTCAAATATCAAAAAAGCTTTCAGAATTTTTATAGTTTGAGGAAAAATGTATTCCTTTAACAGTTGAGCATATATTCAGTGTGTGTGTGTGTGTGTGTGTCTCACCCGTACGGACACATCCACTGTGTCAGGAGTCTTCAGGTATTCTGCGTCCACAGTGGGCCAGGGCTGCTGCAGCACATCTCCATTCTCAAAAAGTGCAGCGCTGAGAGGGTTTCGTACCTGTGACAGTCCTGAGAGACAGATGGACATACAAAGATTGCCATTTGTTTAATTTATTTAACATCATAACAAAGTCAAATTTATTTCTATAGTGTTTTTTATACACAATGGAGCATTATTAATCTCATAATTCAGTGGCTAATGGTTTGAAAGTGAAAAATCAAAGCAAAACACTTACTCTATTGGTGAACTCAGGGCACTGCAGCCTGCGTTGGCAGTCAATACAACCCTTTTTAGGACCCATGGAAACTTATTTGCACTAAGAATACAGTACTGCAGATGTACAAATTAAGAAAAAAACCCAATAAAAATAGTGGAGATCTACACTGAGCTAGAGCTATGTGAATCTGAATCACTGAATCACTGTGTACTGAATCATGTATTGTGAATCAAGTCCCAGTTGAAACGATTCACGTGGCTTGACTCGTACAAGTTTAAGCGAGTACAACGAGTACTGAGAAAACAACGGGAACCGAGACAAATTTTTCTGGTCGAAATGCATCGAGAACCGAATTCGATGAGTTTCGAGGTGGTCGAGAACCGAGGTGCCACTGTACTCCTATGTATGATATTAACATTTACATTTACAGCATTTAGCAGACGCCCTTATCCAGAGCGACTTACAAGGTACACAGTCTTACAATCCAAGCAATTGTGGGTTAAGGGCCTTGCTCAAGGACAAAACAGTGGCAGCTTGGCAGAGGTGGGATTTGAACCCTGGTCCATAGTCCAGTACCTTACCCGCTAGGCTACCACAGTCCCAGACTGGACTGGCAGTGAGTGAAGACCACTAAAGACCACAGACTCTTTCCTGACCCTGTAGGTGTGCTGTGATTTCATTCACAGTAACTTGGCGAGAAGGTCTGGTAACATGAGAAGGCAGGAAGGATGTGTGCTCCTGTTCCACCTTTGTTTACTGTATATAGTGTGTGTTCACGATCACACACTAAAGGCCTTTTCACACCGAATGTTTATGCATGAAATAAACATGGGATTTTTTAACGTAGTGGGACCTTTGTCTAAACACTCTGTGTTTGCTTTCTTTAATTGCCCATCTTTTTAACGTGTCACGGAGATTTTGCCGTGTCTTTTTAACATCGTCAACTTAAAAAAAAAAAAAAACAACAACAACAACAACAAAAAAAACAAAGACACGAGTGAAGCTTAGTGTGAGAAGCTCTAGTTTGTGGTTTTGTGGACATGAACAGATTAGAATGCACTTAAACTTGATCTTGACTCGTGCATCCTTGCCTTAGAATAAGGGCAGAGCTGGGGGTTCATAGTCAGAGAGTCTTATGGTGATCAGAGACGTTGGGTCGCTGTCTTCTGCCTCCCGTGGGGTTGCCAATGTCTCATGTGATCCCTCTTGGCTGTGTTTCCTACCAGTTCTCCTCTTTCTAGCTATGCTGCTATAGCTAATGCTGCTGGGGTCTCATGCTTCACTTGGCATCAGTGATTGTTAATAGACACTGTGCTCTTAATCAGTAACTAACTACATTTTCTGTTTTCTCTCCGAGCTGTGTTCCGGTACCGGTTCCAGCCCCACATATGATGTTCTTCTGCTGGAGTTTCACTCAAGCTGCTTCCGTCATCAGCTCCAGCCCCATCATACCCGGGCCACACCAGAGAGCAGCAACCCTCACCTTCCTCCGGTTACCTGGGGATGAAGTGCCACCAACGACTTCCCTGCTTAGGACTTCTCCAGCCTTTCAGTTCTATTCCACCAGATCTTTTCTTTAATATCCATGTTTTATAGTCAGCGTGTTGCTTGTCCTATAAGCTCTTGTGCTCTGGTGCTACCAGGATGAGCTGTTCTTCCTGACAACCGAGCTCTGATTGGTCAGCCTGATTGTAACACATCCGAACAACGCAGAAATTAGAACAGGCTTCGATTAAAAATTTACACAGCATCGCAGTCCGTCAGTTTCGGACTCGGTGTGAAGGACTGCACTGATAAACTTGCCATGCATTTTTTTCGTCCGTAAAAATCAGACTCTGTCTGAAGAGGCCTTAAGGGGGAAACCAGGTTCGAATGTCAGAGCCACGCTGCTCATGCGACTCGCGTGTGAGTTTTCCAGCACAACCTGATAAGATTCCTTGCACACATGCGTGCATGCAGACCTGCCCTGACTTCCCGTACTGTCGTCACAATGCAGCAGGGTGACTTTCAGAACAGGAACACGCTCATGCAGACCCTGATAAGCCCAGGTCTTCTGTCCCGAGCTTACGGCTGACAATAGCTGGATGTTCTGGACAGTTGCTTCCCTTGTTTGTTCCTGTGTTGCAACCTTTTAACTCTGCACTGACATACTTTCACTTTAAGTTAGAAAAAACTGGTGTGTCTGTTTAATTCTAGTTGGGTTTATTTTGGTCTGTTTTGTCTGCTTTAAAACCTTTAAACAGTTTACCTGGAAATTGCTAGTTTGTTTTAAGTTCTTGCAAAACCTATTGAACACGGTCTGGTAATTCTCTTTGTGTTGTGTCACAAACTATATCAACACAATGAAGTGGGGGGAAAAAAACCACAAAAAACAACTTGGCTTAAAAAAAAAAAATACATGTATACATCTTTACTCAATCCCCCAAAGTACAGTGGTAGCTCAGTTCTCGACCACCTCTTGTCGTTTGCTCGGTACTTGGCGCACTTGGCAGTCACTTGCGGTACTGTGGTAACATTTGCTCGTCATTTTCGGTTCTCGACAAGCCTTCTGGAACAAATCTAATGGTGGCCTAATACTTTGGCAAAGTACTATATTTATTCATTTGAATTAACTAGCCATTGAAATGCAAAAACAGCAAATAAAATATGAATGCAGACTCATGATACCAGCACTGATGCATCACAGTAAAGGGACCACAAAGTGCCAAGTCCATTTAAAGAAATACCCACATCATTACAGATCCTCCATAATTGCTCCTCATTGTGTAATCCTCCTCCTTTTTTTCACATTTAACCTGCCTTAAGTCCTCATTTCTGAATAGCTAGTTTTTCCTCATCCAACCATAGAACTTGATTCGTGTCAAAGTTCCTTTACTGTATAATGAAAGTCAGATCATGATGTTTAGGCTTGGATGAAAGACTTTCTCCTGGCACCCCTTCCAAATAGTTGGTGTGGTGGCCTCTAATTGCGTGTATACCAGTGGCGCACAATTTCCCTAACTGGCACCGTGAAATGTATAATTTATAACATATGGTGTCATTTAAAGTCCAGGAGTTTAGCTACCACGTACCTGCCCAAAGCTCAGAGGCCAGGTGAGGGGCCATTGGTGCAGCCATCACACAGAGCGATGCCAAGGCCTGCTCGAACTCCACGCTGTGTAGAACCACACGAGGAGATGCTTGCTACGGGACAGAGCGAACACACCCATGTGAAGCAGATGGATCAGTGCTCCGATGTACATTTATAAAGAAAATGCAGTGTTCCTTACATTTACTTTGACGTTTATTTAATTGCGAACAGGATTAACCCAAGATCGTTTATTTTTTGTCTGGTATTTCATTTCTTAATAAACATCCATTCCTGCATGTCAAGCCTGCAACACGTTCCAAAAAAAGTTGGGATGGGGCAATTTAGGGCTAGTAATGAGGTTAAGAAAGACAACTAAACAATAAGCAAACTTATTTAGACGCAAAGTTCATGAGATTCTGCATTAATGCTGCATTACAGCAGAGTAAATGAGGGCCCTGACCCGACCCCATACCATGACAGAGCCTGGCTTTTGGACTTGTTGCTGATAATGGTCTGGATAGTCCTTTTGGTTTCTGGTCCGGAGTAAACGGCGTCCATTTCTTCCAAAAAATTATCTGGAATACTGATTGGTCTGAGCACAATACATGTTTCCACTGTGCCCTCAGAGCCCAGAGAAGTTAATGCCGCTTCTGGATGTGGTTAACATAAGGCTTCACGTTTGCACACTAAAGTTTTAAGTGGCAGCTGTAAATGTAAATCCATATTGTAGTTAGTGTTGCATGGTATCGCGATACCTTGCCATTAAAGACGTTATGAGACCTTATTTTATTAATACCGGTACGGTTTTAAAATCAGGGCTTTACATCTGCAGTTGTGTCGATGTGCCACACGGTGGCAGTATGTGCACGCAGCACTCTGCTTCCTCTCCCTGTTGGTAAACATGGTGAAGCAGAAGAGAAAATGGAGATCTGATGGCTGTTAATACCAGAGCTTTTACAGTCCGTTCATGACTTGTAGAGAAAGTACATGCAAGAAGTGAAATATGGAATTCATTTAAGCCCACGGACAGACCACCACCAATCTGCAAAATGTTTTAAACCTACAAAGACCAAAGGAGACAAAACGTCCAACTTACTGTACTAAGAGCTCAGCAGCAGGTTAGAGAATATGATAGATGATGCTATTACATCGTGCTCATGAACTCAAATATAAATCAGACGAGTGAGATTTATTATATGACAAGCCATCTTTTTAACCATCTGACTTTGACAAGGACGTTAAGAACAATAATAACTGTTTAACTGGCTTCATCTTTATAATTAACTTACCAGTGTGGTAAGCTTTATACAGTGTGGCAAAAAAGTATTTAGTCAGCCACTGATTGTGCAAGTTCTCCTACTTAGAAAGATGAGAGAGGTCTGTAATTTATCATAGGTACACTTCAACTATGAGAGACAAAATGAGAAAAAAATCCAGGAAATCATATTGTAGGATTTTTAAAGAATTCAATTATAAATCATGGTGGAAAATAAGTATTTGGTCACCCCAAAACAAGCAAGATTTCTGGCTCTCACAGACCTGTAACAACTTCTTTAAGAAGCTCTTCTGTCCTCCACTCGTTACCTGTATTAATGGCACCTGTTTGACCTCATTATCTGTATAAAAATCATGAAAATCTTCATATACATGATCACATTGGTAACGTTAAGATCATAATAACTTCCAAACTGCTGAAATCAGGCATTCACGATCATCAGATCATCAGTACCAATTATAAATATGACCAGTTCAAACCTGGCAGACTCAGCAGTGCTTTGGCAATAATTCTTTCTATTGCTAGAAAATGCACTTGGCAGAAATTAACCAGTGAGATCCGGCTGCAAATACAAAGTTAACTAACCTGTCAAAGAAATCCCACAAACTCAAGGATCGAGAGGGACGTCAGATCACTGCCCACTGTGTAAAAGCCTTAAAGACAATGTAACCTTTCTAATCAAATTATTTTCTTTCAATAATCAAATTATTAATGATAAAAATGTAACTATTAATTGTCAACAAGTCTTTCTGTTTTTTTTCTTTTTTGGTTAAATAAAAAAACAAAGAATTTGAAGTTCCATGTTTGATCATATATTATCCCATGACTTTTCCTGATGTGTTAGGTTTTCGCTGTGGTATCGTTTCAGTATCGGTATCGAGATGCTTTAGGCAGGTATCGTACTGAAGTCATAATTTTGGACTGTGGGACTGTGGAAGCCTAGCGGTTAAGGTACTGGACTCTGGCTCAGAAGGTCCAGGGTTCAAATCCCACCTCTGCCAAGCTACCACTGTTGGGTCCTTGAGCAAGACCCTTAACCCACAATTGCTTGGACTGTAAGACTGTACCAATTGTAAGTCTCTCTGGATAAGGGTGTCTGCTAAATGCTGTAAAAGGTTTGCCAAAGTATTCCTTTACATTTTTTTTTTTTACCTCATTACTATCCTTAAATTGCCCCGTTCCAACTTTTTTTGGAATGTGCTGCAGCCCTGAAATGCAGAAATGGATGTTTATCAACAAATGAAAAAATCTTGGGGTCATACTGCCTGCAATGAAATAAAAGTCAAAGTTAATGTAAGGAACATAAAGAACACTCCAGGCTGTAAAAGCCATGTGAGCCCTCATATGTCATTTATCTATGACTGTTTTCTGTTTTAATGCAAAGCCCAGGAGCAGCTCCAAACCACATTCATCCTCTGCCATGCTGTACATTTTGAATTAGGTTTTGCTCTTGCTGCACACCACCTTCGTTATAACAAACCTTCTTCTGGCAAGACCCAGTCTCTTACCAGTGCTTTGCAGCAATGCAACACTCATACATACAACCCCAATTCTAACGAATTGGGACGTTGTGTAAAACATAAATAACAACAGAATATGATGATTTGCAAATCCTTTTCAACCCATATTCATTTGAATACACGACAAAGACAAGATATTTAATGTTCAAACGGATAAACTTTACTGTTCTTTTGCAAATATTCACTCATTTTGAATGCGATGCCTGCAACAGGTTCCAAAACAGTTGGGACAGGAGCATGTTACCACTGAGTTACATCACCTGTCCTTCTAACAACACTCAGTAAGCGTTTGGGAACTGAGGACACTAACTGTTGAAGCTTCATAGGTGGAATTCTTTCCCATTCTTGCTGGATGTACAACTTCAGTTGCTCAACAGTCCGGGGTCTCTGTGGTCGCATTTTGTGCTTCATAAGGCACCACACATTTTCAATGGGAGACAGGTCTGGACTGCAGGCAGGCCAGTCTAGAACCCGCACTCTTTTACTATGAAGCCACGCTGTTGGAACACGTGCAGAATGTGGCTTGGCATCGTCTTGCTGAAATAAGCCCTGAAAAAGACGTTGCTTGGATGGCAGCATATGCATTAATGGTGCCTTCACAGATGTGTAAGTTACCCATGCCGTGGGCACTAACACACCCCCATACCCCCAACAGAGATGCTGGCTTTTGAGCTTAGCGCTGATAACAATCCGGACGGTCCTTTTCCTCTTTGGCCCAGAGGACACGACGTCCATAATTAAAAAAAACAATGTAAAATGTGGACTCGTCAGACCACAGGACACTTTTCCACTTTGCATCAGTCCATCTCAGATGAGCTCGGGTTCCACAGAAGCCAGGGCATTTCTGGGGGTTTGCTAATATATGGCTTTTGCTTTGCGTGGTAGAGTTTTAACTTGCACTTGTAGATGGAGAGACGAGCTGTGTTCACTGACAGTGGTTTTCTGATATGTTCCTGAGCCCATGTGGTAATATCCCGTACAGAATGACGTCACCTGAGGGATCAAAGGTCACGGGCATTCAGTGTTGGTTTTCGGCCTTGCCGCTTACTTGCAGAGATTTCTCCAGATTCTCTGAATCTTTTGATGATATTATGGACTGTAGATGATGAAATCCCTAAATTTTTAGCAATTGCACGTTGAGAAACGTTCTTAAACAGTTGGACTATTTATGGTGAACCTCGCCCCATCCTTGCTTGTGAACGACTGAGCTTTTCGGGGATGCTCCCTTTATACCCAGTCATGACACTCACCTGTTTCCAATGAACCTGTTCACCTGTGGAATGTTCTCAACAGGTGTTTTTTGGGGATTCCTCAACTTTCTCAGTGTTTTGTTGCCCCTGTCCCAACTGTTTTGGAACCTGTTGCAGGCACCAAATTCAAAATGAGTGAATATTTGCAATAAAACAATAAAGTTTATCCGTAATATTTTGTTCGGACAACATCCAGATCACATAAAGTCTGATTTCACAGAGTGTATTGTGGATGGTAAGTGATGTATATGAAGTGTAAATCCACAGCAGACTCACAGAGAGTGTGTTGGTCAGGCCCATCAGCCTCGAAATCGCTGCATTCAGCAGAAAGTCTTCTGTCAGGTAAGTGGTTACCTGGAAAAAGCATAGATAAATATGACCTCATTTGGACTTGGTCTTGTCTTGATCTCAGGGTAAGGTGGACTTGGAAATTGCTGTCAAGACCAGCCAACACACCTTTCTGACCTTTCTGAGGAAAGTTCATTATAGACTGAACTTTATTTCCATCGTTATTTAATATCAACAAGCCATTCAAACAGAATAAATCAGTCCTTGAACTACATGCCTAAATAAAAACAAGTTCCTGCTCTTCTCATTCAGCATCCAATCAATGAACACGTTTCATTTTGAATCATCTGACATTATGACTGCAAGAGTGCATTTTTGCCCGCTCGCATTATTTTACCAGGTCCGCAAAACATGAAATGATTACCATATTTTCACATTTAATAATACAAATGGATGGGATGGATGTTGTTGGTTATATTCAATTGACTTTATTTATTTATATAATAAATATACAGGATCATCGCCATCATTTGCTTCCAAAAGTTACATTGCCTTAGTTTGACTAAAACTAAAATATAATAACAATTAATCATCAATTTATACTACATCTTTTTAATGTTATACTTTACAAAATATATTATTATTTATTAATATATATCATGTATAATGGTCATGGTCTAGACTCTGTGTTCCCCAGTCTTGGTCTTGACTCGGACTACTGTACAATAAAGTTAAAAAGCTAGCATTACACTTAACGCTCCTGTTCATGTTGTAATGTGATCGTAAGTTTATGATGCACTATATACTCAAAAGTATTGGGACACCTACACATTACACCTTCAGAAGCTTTTATGATATCCCATTCTAAATCCATAGGCACTAAAATGCAGCTATAAACAGCTTTCACTGTTCTGGGAAGGCTTTCTACAACATTTTGGACTGGGTCTGTGGGAATATTTGCTCATTCATCCAGAAGAGCATTTGTGAGATCAGCTGCTGATGTTGGACGAAAGGGCCTGGCTCACAATCTCTGTTCTAGTTCATCCCAAAAGTGTTCGATATGGTTGAAGTCAGGGTTCTGTGTGGCCCTGCCAAGTTCTTCCACACAACCTCACCCAATCATGCCTTTATGGACCTTGCTTTATGCACTGGAGCACAGTCATGCTGGAACAGAGAAGGTTCTTCCCCAAACTGTTGCCACAAAGTTGGAAGTGTACAATTGTCCAAAACACTTTGGTATTCTGAATCATTAAGACTTAATTTCACTGGAACTAAGAGGCCTTGATAAACCACTGAAAAAAGACAACGCCAGAGCATCATCCCACCTCCACCAACTGCACAGTTGGCACGGTCGTCAAACCCAGACTCGTCCATCAGACTGCCAGATAGTTTCGTGATTTGTCACTCCAGAGAACATGCTCGCACTGCTCCAGAGTCCAGTGGTGTGCTTTACACAACTGCATCTGACACTTGGTTATATAAGGCTTGCTTGCAGCTGGTCGACCATGGAAACCCATGCCATGAAGATCCCGGTGCCCAGTTTTTGTGCATAGGTTAATGCCAGAGGTGGTTTGGAACTCTGCAGTTATTGGGTCAGCAGAGCGTTGGTGACTTTCATGCACTATGTGCCTCAGCACGCAGCGACCCCGGCTCTGTAACATTATGTGGTCTGCCATTTTGTGGCTGAGTTGCTGTAGCTCCTAACCGCTTCCCCTTTTCAATAATACTCCTTACAGTTGATCGTGCAACATCTAGGAGGGAAGAAATTTCACAAACTGACTCGTTGCAACAGACATCAGATTACAGTACTAAGTTTAAATTCAGTGAGCTCTTTAGAACAATCCATTCCTTCTCAAATGTAAAGTCTGACTACATGGGTAGGTGATTAAGACGTGTCCCAATACTTTTGTCTACATAATGTCTTTTTGTGAAGGTGGACGCAGATCAAGAATCCCTTCTCAGCATGTTTGTTGCATTTGATGGTGGCCAAGTTGGTTGTTGGACCAATGTGGTATGAATACAGCACAAATTCCGTGTCCTCATAGAAGGTGCACCAACAAGGTGAAGATTTCTCTTTTCCTGATGGAAAAAAATGGAGCACCGAAGGTGACCCTGAGGGTGAGTGAGGGCGAGGGCTTCCATCACCAGATCTAAGAGCAGGCCTGTATCTCTTTATGTGCTGGTTAAATCTACAGACTTATCAGCTGCTGAGAACTACAGGTGCCCACTGATGCGCTTTATCCGAGAAAAGATTTGATTGACTGCATAGGTTTTCCAAGGACGCGGATCAAAGGCGCAGCGTGGCTTAATGGCTCTGGCTGGATCTGCACAGGCCGGATCCTTAATCAGCCTGAGCCTCTGGAGGAATCAACCTCAGCCCGGGCGCTATTTATAAGGCACTGAAGCAACAGCAACTCAATTTTACATCGCTACTCTGCAGCCTTGGTGCTTTTCTGTGGTATTAGGATCAGGTTACAGCTCAAGGGCCAAAGAGCATCGCATGCAGCATCGCTGAAACGCTCCATTTTTCAGATAGTGCAGTGCAATTTCATGGGTCACTAAAATGCAGAGTTTATTAGTACAGCAGCCTTCACATTCCAACAATGAAGGCAGTGTGTGTTACACAGTACTGTGCAAAAGTCTTAGACCACCAGAAAATACAGGATTTTGTATGACGTACCTTAAAAAAAAAAAAAAAAAAAATAGCTTCTATAGGCTATAGATTCAAATATTTAGCATGACCTCCCCTCAGACTTAGTCGACTCTTCTAGAGCTTGATGGTGTTTTTGGAAGGGTACCAGCCAAGAAACCACTTTTCAGAAGGGGAATAGGATGAAAAGGCTAAGATATGCTAAAGCTCACAAAGACAGGAATGAAGATCAGGAAGACAGGAAAAGAGAATTACAGAGTGACAAATCCAAGTTTGAAATTTTTGGTTCCAATTGTCAACAATGTATTATATATTGTTAAAACAGCAAATCAAATGGTGGCCTAAGACATTTGCATAGTACAGTAAATCAGACTAAACAGCATTCCTGGGATTGGTTAGGGTTCATGTTGGAGTTGCTATGAGCAAAATGAGAGACCACAGTTCATGCTGCATGATACCTGGCACTGAACTAGCTGTTCCTCAGATGTTTATCAGCAGAACATAAGGCACGTGTATGAAAACTATACGATGTGCCATTTTACAGGCTTGTTTGAGAGTGCAAATTTTTATACACCACTAATCCCATTAAGCCGCATTCATAATGAGTGGAAACATATTGTTAACTCATGTCATGGTCCACTCATTCAATGGTGGTGAAGATGGGATTTGTACGTCTGGCTTGGGCAGAGCCGGGCGTTCAAATTCAAGCCAAGTCAGATTTATTTATATAGCGATTTTTACAATGGAGCAATGTCTCAAATTCATTGACTTTGAAAGAATTCAAAGAGTTTTGTGGTGATCTGGGATGTTACCTCTTACGTGTCATTGCTCAGGTTTGTTGCTTGATGGGGAGGTGGGTCATGTGATCCCTCTAGACTGTGTTACCTTCTGAACTAACTACATATTCTGTTTTCTCTCCAAGATGTTCTTCCGGTACCAATTCCAGCACCACTCAAGCTGTTCATCGGTCATCAGTTCCAGTCCCAATCATCTGCTCCATGACTGAGCATGCCATCCATTTACATTTACAGAATTTAGCAGATGCCCTTATCCAGAGCGACTTCCAATTGATCAATCTTACAAACCAAGCAATTGTGGGTTAAGGGCCTTGCTCAAGGACCCAACAGTGGCAGCTTGAGATTTATGGGGGTGGGCAGGGTGGGATTTGAACCCTGGACCTTCTGGTCCATAGTCCAGGACTAGGTTACCACAGTCCATTCCACCAAACATAACCACTGAGGAAACCAGGACCTACAGTGACTCATTTGGTGGACTAAATAATGCCAGTACTCACTCATATTCTCCATGTTATTATATTTATTATGTATTATTGTTTTATATTCAACTTTTATGTTCTCCATTTTATTACTCTTCATAACATTGTATTCTCTTTAATTTATTATAGTCTACATATTACGTTTACATATATTTTATTTGACTTGTTATATTTTCTTTAAACAGGTAGTCTCGCTTTTAAGTTTTATATTTAGCGTTTGTTTATTTAAACTATTACAATAAATGTATTAATTAGGTACCTTCCTTTAGCTTAGTTCCATTTAACATCTAGGCTGCCCAAGGAGGTCGGGTCCCTTTTTGATCCTCCCAAGGTTCTTTCCTTACAACGTTTCGGGGGTTTTCCTTGCCACTGTCACCCTGGGCTTGCTCAATTGTGGCTGTGGGTCTAGATAGTTGTAAAGCTGCCTTGAAGGGCTAGTAAATTCCATCCTTTTTTGTTCTGTTTGGTGAATCTGAATCATTAAGTTTCTGGTCTGAGTGTGTTTTTAATCTTTTTAACCTACGTTTCTTCTGTAGCCTTCTTTCCACATGCTTCTTTTCACTGCTGACCCTAATGTGTCATGTCAAATTTATTTACATAGAGCTTTTTTTACAACAGAGCCTTGTCTCAAAGCAGCTTCACAACTATCTAGGCCCAAAGCCCCAACAAGAGCAAGCCTACAGCATGGAAGGACCAAGACTCACTTGGTGGTATTATAAAGCAGTAGACTACATCATTAACTCGAGCACAAACCTGTGTAATGGTCTGGTTTTTGTTCTCCCAGATTTTCCGAGCTTCTAAGCGTTCCTTCTTGTTGAGGACCGAGGGGGTCGGGGTCTCACCAGCCTGGCGAGCCTCTCTCAGCTTAGTAACCAACCCCCAGAGACGAGACTGCCAACGTAGCACGCCCGGAAGAGCGTCCGCTGCACAAATGCATACACAACCACACAATCAGTGAGTCTCTTAATCTGTAGGAGTCACAAATATCCCCCCAACCCGATTTAGAAGATCTCTATTGCAATGTAGTCTGGATTACATCTTCAAGGGGGCTGCACCATTGGAATAATGACCATATTGGACGTGGCATGTTTCAGATTCAAACCACTGACATGGTCTACGTGGACGAACCTATGCAGATAATATTACCTAGTGGGAATGGCTGACTCCCTAGTGGGAGTCACTTCCTAGACTACAGGTCACTGACTTTCTACATAACACTGTCAAATGATGCCACAAGTCAGTTATCAAATCAAATATTTTTGCACACCTGCTGTTCTCAGTGCTGTTACTGTGAAGTGGAAACTTGTAGGAGGAATCATCAACAAGCCCTCAGAGTACCGAAGCACGTAGCATCTTAAAAACATCTGTCCTTGTTTGCAAGGCCTACTAGTAAACCCAGACTGTCCTTAGAAACAACATCCACAAAAGATGTAGGAGGGAAAAACAACACTTTATTAGGTACACCTTTTCAACTGCTTGTTAAAGCAAATATCTAACCAGCCAATCACAAGGCAGGAACCCGATGCATTCAGGCATGTAATGGTCAAGACGACCTGCTAAAGTTCAAACCGAACATCAGAAGGGGGAAGAAATGTGATTTAATGGTTGTTGGTGCTAGTCTGGTCTGAGTTTTTCCAGAAACTGCTCAATATCTACTGAAACTTTCATGTACAGACATGAAAATCCAGGGTTTAGAGAAAATGGTCCAAAAAAAGAGAAAGTATCCAGTCAGGGCAGGTCTCTGGTTGAAAATGGCTTATTGATGCCAGAGATCAGACTAGAATGACCAGACTGGTTCAAGCCCATAGAAAGGTATTTATGAATGCACAAAACCTTGAAGCAGACAGGCTACTGCAGCAGATCATCATCAGGTGCCAATCCAGCCAGCTAAGAACAGGCAACTGAGGCTACAATTTGCATGGGCTCACCAAAGTCGGGCAACAGAAGATTGGTCTGAAAAGTCAGTAGACAACATGAAAGCATGGATCCATCCTGCTTCCATGGAACCATCCATGGAACCATTCTATCAATGGTTCAGACTTCTGGTGGTGGCGTAATGGTGTGTGGGATATTTTCATAGCACTCTTTGGGCCTCTTAATACCAATGGAGCATTGTTTAAACCTCACAGCCTACCCGAGTATTGTTTCTGACCATGTTCATCCCTTCATGACCACAATGTACCACCTACTAGCATCTCAAAGTGGTATCTTGAACATGATAATCAGTCACTGTACTCAAATGGCCTCCACAGTCACCAGACCTCAATCCAACAGAGCACCTTTGGGACGTGGTGGAACGGGAAATATCATCAAATCTGCAGCGAGTGCTATCATTGACTGCTTACATGTGAATATGGACCAAAATCTCCGTGGAATGTTTCCAGCACTTCTTTGAATCGATGCCACAAAGACTTAAGGCAGTTCTGAAGCCAAAAGTGGTCCAACCAGCTACTAGCAAGGTGTGCCTAATACTTATTTATCTTCAGGTGTTTCAGATGGAGGACGCTCTTTAACATTCAGCGTTTTCTTAAACTGCTCATACTGTTGAGTTCATTCTCACCCACAAATGATAAACAACAGGCTAAACTGATCTGGGAGCAGCAGAAATGTAACAGGACAGCCAAAGGCCTCTCACTTTTCACGTCCCATAGGATGTCCTGCTCGGGTGGGGCGGCGTACAGGATGTACAGACGCACCGTGTCGATGCCGTACTGCCGCACCACTTCCTCGGGGTCCACGCCGTTGTGCTTGGATTTGCTCATCTTCTCCCAGCTCACCTGCAGCTGCTTCCCGCTCCCTCGCTGCACAGGTTCAGGGCCTGAGGGGTGGAGTAAGATGATAGATGTGGGCGTAGTACTGTACAAGACCAAAAGAAAGCCTCTGAATAATAAAGAGTGCGTGAAAAATTGCATTCAGCGAGACATCCGCTGCTTAAAAGCATGGGTGAGACCCAGAAATCCAATAAGCATGTACAGTATTGTTTGTAGCTGACAGAGGCACTGACACAGGAAGCCATTAAATAAGGATGGCTTTGATATAAGCTCTATAGGCTAACCGTGAATCCTAAGTTTAGCCGGTTGCCTGGCAACAAGTCACTCATCTATCTTCCAATCTTCTTTGAGATAAATAGAAAGGAAGGAAGACCTTATATGGCCAAATGTATGCACACACCCCGTCTAACAACTGATATGTTTTTTTTAGCCACAATGACTACCACAACCACAAATCAGAAAAAGTTGGGACAGAATGTGAATAAAAATTGTGAATTAAAGAAACTGCAGCGTTTCTTACACTTACTTTGACTTTTACTT
The DNA here is from genome assembly GCA_025084515.1 of Ancistrus triradiatus. Taxonomy (NCBI): domain Eukaryota; kingdom Metazoa; phylum Chordata; class Actinopteri; order Siluriformes; family Loricariidae; genus Ancistrus; species Ancistrus triradiatus. The sequence continues at coordinate 270,881 of JAJAGP010000332.1, read as the reverse complement.
CATTGCAGACAGCATGATACTCCACATATTTCACGTTTTTGTTCTAGACAGCTTCATTTCATTTGTTAATTAGCATCCATTCCTGCATTTCAGGCCTGCTACACATTCCAAAAAAGTTGGGACAGTTAAGTATTTACCATTTTATAACGTTCCCATTCCTTTTTACTACACTTGAGACATTTTGGCACAGAGGAAACCAAGCAATGACGTGTTTCAGGTGTTATTTTGATCCATTCTTCATGCAGACAAGCCTCAAGATGTTTACCAGCACGAGGTCGTCATTGTCGCTATATTCGTGTCAAAATTCTCCACACGTTCTCTGTTCGAAACAGGTCAGGATTGCTGGCAGTCCAGTCCAGTGCCCGTACCCTCTTCTTCCACAGCCATGCCTTTGCAATGTGTGCAGCATGTGGTTTTGCATGGTCTTGTTGAAAAACGCATGGACGTCCCTGATAAAGATGTCTTTTAGAGCAACAGCTTATGTCAGAAGTGTAAATGACCTTTGGCAAGGGCCCTGACCCGACCCCATACCACGTCAGAGTCTGGTTTTTGCTGATAGCAGTCTGGATGGTCCTTTTCCTTTTTGGTCCAGATCACAAGGCATCCATTTCTTCCAAAAAAGATCTGGGAAACTGATTTGTCTGACCACAATACACTGTGTGATGGTCCATCCTAGATTCCTCAGTGAAGTCGACGCCACTTCTGGACATGGTTAACATAAGGCTTCTTTTTTGCACAGTAACGTTTTAAGTGGCATTTGTGAATGTAACTCTGTACTGTAGTGCTTGATGAAGTAATCCCTTGCCCATGTGGTTCTATCAAGAGAGTTCAGTTTAGGCGTGTGCCCTTGCCTTTTACACACTGAAATTCCTCCACATTCCTTGAATCATTTATTGACTGAATAGGGAAAATTGGCAAATATGAATTGTTTCTAAACATTTCAATAATTTTCTCACGCATTCATTGACAAACTGGAGATCCTCTGATCAGCTTTGCTCTTCAAAGACTCGACCTTTTGTGGATCACATCATTATTTAGTTTTTTTACCTCATTACTAACCCTAAATTGCCCCCATCCCAATGTTTTTGGAATTTTCTAGACTCTTAAGAAGTCTAAATACTTTGTCTTATGTGATAAATCATGATTTATCATCTACAGTTCTACAGACTAGTCTCAGTTTGCTGGAAGCCCTGAGAGTGCAGGCTGCTCAAATGTACATTATCCACCATAAAGTTTGGTGGAGGAGGACTGTGGTATGTGGCTGGTTTGGATGGCTGAACCCCTCCTTTATTTCAAATAAAGGGAAAATCACAGTAAGATCTCTGAACCACTCACCTGTTAAATCAACATCCTCTTTGTTCAGGTACTGGCCACTCTCAGCTACACGGAAGGTCTGGCCCTTTATGAGGCCCTGCACCAGGAGCTTCTTAAATGGTTCCCTTGAGAAGAAAAGACTCAATGAAAATGACAAACTCCAAGAAAGTGTAACTGCTCAAATGCGACACAAAGTCTTTGATACAGTGGGGCAAAAAAGTATTTAGTCAGCCACTGATTGTGCAAGTTCTCCTGTAATTTTCATCATAGCTACACTTCAACTATGAGAGACAAAATGAGGAAATCACATTGTAGGATTTTTAGAGAACTTAGTTGTAAATTATGGTGGAAAATAAGTATTTGGTCAATAACAAAAGTTCAACTCAATACTATGTAACATAACCTTTGCTGGCATTGACAGAGGTCAAACATTTTTGAATATATTTTTTTCCCCCATTTTGACTCGTTAAGAATTTGAGGCCCTATGCCAGCTCTGTACCTGTGTGAGACGAAGCCCTGATCGTGGCAGAAGTGGCTGAGGAAGCGGGCGTAGTACAGGTGCATGACTGCGTGCTCCTTCCCTCCTATATACACATCCACAGGCATCCAGTGATCAGCCTGCGCGCGCTCGAAAGGCCTGCAGACGACATGAGACAAGGCTTCCTTTACACAATATGGGTGCAAGCACAAGTGTACATCAGTACTGCCACTAGAGGGCATCCAAGCACAGCCATTCGACACTGCACACACGGCATTAATGGTGGACTGGTGCTCTGGGATTCACAATACCTCAGGTATCTTAGCCCACGCACATCTTGAGCTCATCTCGTGTTAATATATCACTTGCAGCTGAAGTGCGAGAGCGCATCTTTAAATGTTTTAATGAACTATAAGAATCCATCTTAAAGCGAGTTAATGACACGTGCATGTGTCCACTCAATTGACGTTCCTTCATAATAATTATAAAACGGGTAAGTATTCTATTATAGCCTACCCAATATGTCCTTTATACCCAGTGCATTTAAAAACATTATTCAATATATATATTTACAGCCCTTACCCAGAGCGACTTACAGTTGGTACAGTCTAACAATCCAAGCAACTGTGGGTTAAGGATCTTGGTCAAGGACCAGGAGGCGGGATTTGAACCACCCCGGACCTATATATATATATATATGTGTGTGTGTATCTCTATCTATCTCAGGTGATGTATACACTTAAATATACAGCATTTTACAGACATCCTTATCTAGAGTCACTTGCAACAATCCAAGCAACTGTGGGTCTTGCTCAAGGACTCAGCAGTGGCAGGATTTGGACTTTGGACCTTCTGGTCCTTGGTCCAGAACCAGGGGCATTTCTAGACTACTTGTTCTGGAGCGCACACAGAAATCAGTTATATGGGCACAACTGTGCATATAAATAAGCCTGTTAAACACTAAATAGGTTAAGTGAATTAACACTAAAGTAGGCGCTATTCTGCCATGGATGAGAAATGAAGAACAAATTAAGACTTAATCATTTTCAATAATTACATTAGCTAAACATAGACCTGTAGCTCTGATCATTACCTTGCCTGCAGCTTGGCTGACTTTCTTGAAAATATCTGCCGATATCCATTACTCCATGAGAAAAGCTAAAAGCAACTGACTGACTTCGGAAAGATGCTGCGGTATGCTGAGCGTTCGGAAAAATGGGGGGCATTATGGGAAATGTAGTGCCTGTAGTACTGTTCAGCAATACAGGATAAAATTAATTTTCATTGCCATGAATTTGTTTGTTTGCTTAACGTCGCTCTTTGGCCATTCAACGACAGAAACAAGGTTAAGTCAACATTCAAGGTTATAAACCCAAGACCAATTCGCTGTGAGAAGACCCACTGAGCCACTGCTGTGATTTTAGTGAGGCATGTGCCCCAGCAAAGTGGGTTTGATGATCCCCATGTCCAGAACTGTAACCGCTAACCCCCACAGCTACTTACAATTGATACATAAATGTAAAATTCAATCAATTCTTGGTTAAAGGGCCTTGCCCATCAGCTAAGCATTGGCAGAACTGGAACTTGAACCCTGGACCTTCGCACCAATGGTCCAATATTGTAGCTGCTGCGCCACCACAGTCCAACAGCCCCAGGGTTATTCAAAAATGGATACCCCTGGACATATTGCATGCTTTGAAAGAACTTCTGCAGGAAACTAATAAACTAATTTATTAATAAACAGGACTGTGGTAGCCTAGTGGGTAAGGTACTGGACTCTGGACCAGAAGGTCCAGGGTTCAAATCCCACCTCTGCCAAGCTGCCACTGTTGGGTCCTTGAGCAAGACCCTTAACCCACAATTGCTTGGATTGTAAGACTGTACCAATTGTAAGTCGCTCTGGATAAGGGCGTCTGCTAAATGCTGTAAATGTAAACATGTTTGTGTAATATTGAAAGAACCATAAACAAAGTAAATTCAGCTTTGAGATCCTACAAAAACACAAGTATATGATCTGTAATGGTGCCGAAATGTGTGTGAATGTCAAATTTTGTTTAACTGTCCTAATAAATTCGAGTACATGTCAAAAGAATCATGTGCACACCACATGCATTGCTAGTAACAGAGGTTTGACATTGTAAATTAAATGGTCTGTTGTAGCTTCACTATTTATTAAATAACAGAGTGAAAATATTCATTTTTCATTTCTGAAGAATAACAATTAAAAACAATGAGTACTTGTATAAAAATTTAAGCGAAAAGAATCTTTAGTCCCCCGCAATTAAAAGGCATTAGAAGTTTTAGGGGAAGTATGGAAGGGAGCATGAGGTATGATTGTGCCCTCTGGTGTTCAATAAATGTAACTGCATTAGATAAACAGAACGCATTTGACACCGCCGATCTCTACGACACACATTGTGATATTTCTGCATCACGATTCACCGTTATACCCTTAAAACCTAAACATTTTTTCTCTTTGTAATCCGGGGCCATGTCTTTTTTTTGTAATAGTTCCTCTGTTTATGCTGACTTCTCTTAGTACATGTTCTTAAACACATCACACTTGAATCTGCATCAGTAAAACAGCAGCATGAGAGCGGCTGCACTTCCGCATCACTCTCAGGTGTACACACAGTACGTACGTGTGGGAGAGCGAGTGTACCAGATCATTATCACAATTCCAGAGTATCAGTGTAATTTCCTGTTTCTTAACAGGTCATAAATGTGAGGACGCGCCCAATCCCAATCCATCCAAGTAGATCCGTGAGAGAAAAAGGTAAGCGTATGAAAGTGTACGGACGTCCTGTCTTACCTCGTCGAGTTGTGTGGGTCTGTGTATCTGAAATAGTACCAGGCAGAATCCACAAACGTGTCCATGGTGTCAGTTTCTCGCTGAGCAGGGCCTTTGCACCTGACGAGGACAAACGGCGACTGTGAATGGGTTATAATACAGACACTCACAGTTCAATACAGCGGCACCTCGGTTCTCGTTAATTCATTCCAGAGAGCTTGTTGAGAGCTGAAAATGACCAGTACTGAGCACATTTTCCCCTGTAATGTAAATTAAATGAATGGGTTCCAGACCCCAGAAAATCCCCCCTGTATAAGGCATTATATGCATTAATGGAGTTGTATTGTACAGGTGCTCCTAATTTATGATGGAGATATGTTCAACAAATCCATCAGAAGCTAAATGTATCATGAACTGACGAGTTTAACGAGTGTTTGGTAGAGCATCATACTGTATCATAGCAGAGCCTTCTAGAGGTTCTGGAACATTCACTTCCCGTTCTGCTTTCGGTTTGCTCTTATAAACTAACCTTATTTAAATCCGTGGATACTCATTTGCACTAAGAATACAGTAGATGTGAAATAAAATCACTGTGTGCCATGCGGCTCAGCTCATTCAAGTTTAAGCAAATGTACCCATTACCTAGCAACTGTATAGTCAAAAGGTCTAATAGCAGGGTCTGTATGTATCAAGCATCTCAACTGCTCACACATACTATGTGATGTAACTTTGGTCCTATATATATATATATATATATATATATATATATATATA